>CAEFZP010005789.1:32500-125000 GCA_903064625.1 Mallotus villosus | reverse complement strand
AGCAGTTGAAGTATGACGCGCACCCACCCCATTTCTGCTTGGCTCTCTCCGTCAGCAGTGGGTTGATCTGCATCAGCCTGGTGGCGTAGATGTGAGCATACTGGCGGTTGAAGCTCCGCTCCCCCAATTTGAAGCGATCTGCGCAGGGAGAGAAAGCTGGCTCCACCCGCTCGAACACGGGGCCACTCTCCTCCGAGCCAGGTCGACTAAGCAGGGAGGGACGAGCCCTCCCCCTGGGCGCTGATTTCAGAGAACATGACTCTAGAGACAAGGGGACAGATGATCTCAACTTTACGAGAGTTGCTAAAAGCAAACTCTCGCATGCAAAGTCAAAGACAGCTGTCCACTCTTTACCGTCCAGGCGATAGCTTGCAATATGTTCAATATTTTGATAACAGTAAGAGGCACTGTAACCTAAGTTAGGAAGATGTAGCTTAAACAACGAGCTAGCAAGCTAGATCGAAGAGTTGAGTCATGCAAAGCTTGCAAATGAGCCATAGTAACAAATGATGGGTGCTATGGCTCACTTGCAAGCTAATTTTGGGCGAACTGTAACGTTGCGTAGCTCTACAATCTATTCTACTGCAGCCAAGCAGGGGTACTGTACTAGCTACAGCATTTTACTGTGAACAACCGCATGCTACTAACGAAAGAAAAACACTGATCGTATTTTACCTTGATTACTACGCAGGTGACTGTGAAAGTTGCAGAAAAAGTGGTTTTACTGTTGACAGCTTATTATGCTTTCCCACGACCACAGCATCTCCCGCGAAACTGTTCAACATACCCCGCGCACTCTCTCTTTCGTCGCCTACTATATACGTAACATGTGTCCGTAAACAGACATGTTTGTAAGGTCTAAGTTACATAGCAATTGGAAAGTTATTTGAGGACAAATATATATATTTTTTTTATCTTGACTGTAAAGTTGCGTTCTTTTTCGAAGAAAACCCCCCCCCCACATTGTTTTGTGTTGGTTTCATAGTAATTTCCTAAACTAGCTAATACTGCGATACAGATACGGTGGCCAGATGGGGACAGTAAAGCGAACGGGTTTTTAATGGGACACTTTTTTTCGACAGCGCCATTGGGCTGCGCTACAATACCGCCATCTAGAGGTTTAAAGTGTGAATTACAAGTGCAGTTCCTTACAGTAAACCACCAGATGGCGATGGTAAAGCGCAGCCCTATGGAACGGGTTTTTAAGGGGCACTGTTTTGACAGCGCCATTGGGCTACGCTTCCATACCGCTATCTCGTGATTTAAAGTAAGAATTATAGGTGCAGTTCTTATAGGAAATCACCGGATGTCGGTGGTCCTCACTGAACGCTAAACCAGAGAACTTCTAATAGGGGAAACCCATGTTGGTGAAATATGGAATATCAATTAACATACAGAAACGTTTTTGGAATAGGTTTAGTTTGTCAGTGAACACAAACACACCACCTATGAATGTGAGGGCGGTGACATCGACAGAGATTCCCCTGCAATGACCATAAAACCATGATTCAGACAGAAAGTCACAACACGCCATAGAGGTTCCTGCAGGGAGGGTGCAGACTGTTGGGATCGTCAATAGAAGATTGTCTGGAACTCCATGGTAACAAAGATAAACAAGTGATTCATTCCAGGACTCCAATGATCAACTCTGTCCTATTTAATATCCATTCTCTGTTTCTAGACTAAATCAATAGCAGACACACACTGCCTACAATAATTCTACTTCCTTATGACAAATCTTTAAATGGATAGCCTTGGTTTGAAACAGTGTATTCATGAAGGTTGCTGTCATGGCATTTCCTGCAGCTTCTCCAACAGACAGTCCCATGTGTACCGTGGCTGAGCACCAAGAGCACTCCAGCTGTTTGAGTTTCATCGAGAGTTGACCTGACGTCTCTCTCAGAACCTGGCTTCAGCGGGACGAAACTCAAACACTCACATTGGCAGCGTTTCCCACATTCTTTAAGAAGCTCTTAGCGCTATGAGCTTCTTGTGCAGCGACTGGCTCTGCTCAGCCAAACACACGTCAGACAAATGATGGAGAAATGTGGCAGAGAACACGCAATTGAAGATACATTGAGTTGGTGGAAGACATTAGAAGGGAGGATCACTCACTCAATGTGGATTCAACTCATACAGACCGAATCCATAATGATTCGATTCTCGTCAAACGTGCATTGTTGCAACACTGCTGACTCCTGCATAACCAGAGACAGGTAAGAGAACACCTGGGAATGTGTTTTGCAATCGACCGTAGAGTGTAAACCCACACAAACCACAGATACCCTCTCGCCGTCTGTGGTGCGGACCAAGAACTCCTTCTATCTCTGCGGACGTCAAGGTTTAATCTCGGCAGATATGGTCCCGCTGATAATCTGCCTCTAGGCTATTGAAGAGATAGGAGAGAGATAACAGGCATGTAACAGATACAGGAAGTATTATAAATGTAACCTTGACTACATTAAATGTACATTTAGTCATTTAGCAGACGCTCTTATCCAGAGCGACTTATAGTATAGTAAGTACAGGGACACCCCGAGGCAAGAAGGGTGAAGTGCCTTGCCCAAGGACACAACGTCCTTTTGCACAGCCAGGAATCGAACCGGCAACCTTCTGATTACCAGGACACAAACAAACAGACGAGCAGACAGGGGTTATATCTGGGACTAAGATCGAGGAGACGAGAGATGGTGAAGAGCAACTAGATAAGTCACGAGTGACCCTAACTCTGGTACGCTAGCAGAAGATACCAGTTACCTACCAGGGTGTGGTGGTGAGAGTCGGGAGGTTAAACCGGGGGAAAGCAGACTGTGACACCTGGGACTGGGCTGGTGGTGTGGAGATTCTGTTCCAAGGACAAGGACAAATACTTGGCAAATAGTTGGTAGACATGCATGATGGGAATATACGGACAATCGCACAAACTGTGGTTTCCTATTATGCTATTGACCTCTAAAAGCAATTACAACACAAACAAGAAGACACATGTTTTCTCAATTCATGTAAGAATTGAGATAGGCAATAGTGTACAGTTTTACCTCCATTTGCCTCAATGTTAGATGTCCCCCTTATAAAGATATACAGTTGTAAACATAAACATACCTTCCTGGTAATGAAATGGTCCGATCACCATGTTTTATAGTGTTTTTGATTATGCTTTTTATGACAAAGGTAAAAAAGAGTGAAAAGGAGATGACTCACAGTCATGATCCAGTGCTGCACACACAGATACATACACGTGTTTGATAATAAGGATACATAAATGATTAAAGATGCTATGTTTATTAGCATTAGCCAGGTGGGATTCTTCATGACAGAAAACCCTGCAATAAGAATGTGTTTTTCTTCAATGTGTTTTTCTTCAATGTGTTTTTCTTCAATGTGTTTTTTCTGTACAGATAACACATTATCTGTAGAGTATATTGAGTTTTTGTGATTGGGAGTTCCTTGAGTGTGTATGTGTGCGTGTGTGTGTGTGTGTGTGTGTGTGCGTGCACTGTAGATTGCCCTCATAAACCCATGCCAGGGCACAGTGCCTTTTTGTCAAGGCCAATTCTTTGGAGGCAGTAAACCGCTCTCCTGATACACGTACAGCCCTCTTTACTGCATGCAGAAAGTGGGCTGTTGTGAATACGTGTTTGGCCCACGCCATCTCGCCCACCGCGAGCGAGCCCAGAGCAGAGCCATATCTGTCAGATCATCTCCCCTCTTGTCTTATCACCCATCTGGGTTTGATCTGAGCTCTCTCACCTCTGAGGAACCACTGATAAGAAAATAAACCATCTTGGTTTCCATCTGCTGTCCTGGCCGGTGCCAAGCTATCTGCCGTCCTTGAGGTGAGAGGTGCTGGACTGAGGTTATCTCAAACCCTGTAACCTGTGAGATAATAAGTAAACTTATGATGTAATCATGGAATGATAGGCTGCTACTGTACTCTCACTGGACATTGATGTGAAATCACAAAATTGATTGAGTAAAATGTACATCCACGATCGATCGATGAGCTCTCTTGCAAGATGCATGGAAAGTATGAGTTCCTGTCCATGTCCCTGTACTTACTGTAAGTCGCTCTGGATAAGAGCGTCTGCTAAATGACTAAATGTAAATGTACCACGTCTACGAACAGTCTCAATCCTCCTCACCTTTAGAGAGTCTGATCGAGAGTCAAGCCTAACCACAGCCCTGTTCCTGGGGTTAGGCTGGGCATCTTCAAGCCTAACCACAGCTCTGTTCCTGGGGTTAGGCTGGGCATCTTCAAGCCTAACCACAGCCCTGTTCCTGGGGTCAGGGTGGGCATCTTCAAGCCTAACCACAGCCCTGTTCCTGGGGTCAGGGTGGGCATTTTCATGCCTAACCACAGCCCTGTTCCTGGGGTTAGGGTGGGCATCTTCTGCCCCCCTCCTCCACAAGCGGAGCAGCCAGGCTGAGCATGAGAACAGGCCCTTGAGTCTCCTCTCTACCTGGGTCTAAGGTCCACAACCTGCAAGAAAAAGCCCTGATAAGATTACCCTAGGAGCATTTCAGTTGCACATGTTTCATGGTTCCTCCTCGCTCTGTGAACCTGCACTATCTACACTATCTAGTGAATATCTGGCCTGATCCTAATCGATATCCTACGGTACTGTATATCTTTAGGAGCAGAGATAAACGATAAATCCAAGGCCTGTTAAAGCATACTGTAGTGTGCCTGGATGCACATGAATTTATCTTAGACACGTTTCAAGGAAGCTCCCGTGTGAAGAACACTGAAATACTGTAGAAACTCCCATCGATCCAGAGCCCGTATTGACATTCACCTAAACAAACACCATTGCTGTTAGAGAGGGAACATTAACCTATGAAGTCAAAATACATTCTCTCCGTCCCTCTCTCTCTTTTCACTCTAAGACATACTAATTGAACCCCCACCCCTCCTTTTCTCTCTCTCTCTCTCTCTCTCTCTCTCTCTCTCTCTCTCTCTCTCTCTCTCTCTCTCTCTCTCTTATGTTAATGAAAAACAACAATGCACAGCCAATCACAGAGGGCAGAGTAAAGGAAAATCCAGGATGAGAATGTGGGCGGATCCATGTTCAAAGCCAACGCACCTGGTCAACACTAGGGCTTCACCATAGATCCCAATGTATGGATTCACCGGAAGTTTTGGAATCCATTGTTTTGACTTCCTTAGTATCAGTTGGTCACCCTGGCAACATTCCGTCGTCCTCACCGGCCCGGTTAATGTTCACAGATGACACTCTTCTGGGGATGTGATAGGAACACACTGCATCAGGCCAGATAAGGATGTGACATCACAGCACGATCACTGATGCTAACCATCCTGGTGCGCTCCTCCCTCACTACCTCGCCAGACGGACAGACAGACAGACAGAGGGAGAGAGAGAGAGAAAGAGAGAAAGAGAGAAAGAGAGAGGGAGAGAGAGAGAGAAAGAGAAGGACGTGAGGATTTCCCCACCACTGTTCTGATCTCACTGGATTTTGTATTTATTAAGACACTCCGGGTGAGATTTGCTGAAGAATCGCATATTTTTCTCCAAGACCCAACTGACCTACCTGACACTCCAGAAGGTTCTCAGGACTCCGGAAGGTTCTCAGGACTCCAGAAGGTTCTCAGGACCCCGAGTCCCTCTCCGCCGGCAGACATAGAAGCAACACCATGACCTGCCTCCCAGCTCTGGTCGCTCTGCTGTCTTGTCTGGTAAGACCGTAGATCCCAGGCCTCTGTCTGATGCTAGAAGTTTCCTCGTCATCGCTGAGCGTCGCCGTTTATGAGCATTTGTCAATAAAGTTTGACTTGATGCTTCACTGTCTGAAATGTATATCTCAAACGGCGTGTTACGTCTGTATGGAGATGGTGTGTTTTCACCAGAGAGGTTTCTATTTGGGCACGGAGGTTAAGTTGACTGTCTGATCAGGGTCCACGGATTTGTCCTGAGTCTGCGCTTGTATTCTGCTGGTGACAAAACGCTGCAGCGCCCAAACCAGAGGAACACGGACGCAGACGAAGAGGCGGCCGTCTTGGGACAAACACCCTTCGCTGGGTTTAAGCAGCCGTCTGCAATCATGCAGCTTTCATTTACTTCACTGCGGACGTGTACAAGTTAAATTGCGTAGACTGATTGTGTGGCATGTCCTGAAACAACACCTTAAAGGGCTAGGCTTAACCATCCCTGAGACGGCTATCATAAAAGTAGTAAAGCAATTAGGACAATGAGAATATTACACACTAGGGCTTGGGATGAGTTTACATAATGGTTGGGTGTGTTCTGGGTAGATTGATAATCTGTGATCCTCCCCTGAACATACAGAACACACAGTATCTACACATTTTATAGTCCCTAAGAGTTAACAGCAGAGACATGTGTTGACATGGCTGGTTGATCTATAGAACTGCCCTGTGTTCTTGTTCCAAAATATGGGATTGATAGTGTGAAGAGTAATTTATACTTTGTTAATGATAAAATGACACAGTGGATTTGGAGCTCGTATCCAAAACATTCAAAGTATAATACAGTTTGGGACTCATTTTGCTGCATCTCTCTTTTTCTCTGACATCTCCCTACAAACTCTGTCTCAGTCCCTATCGACCAAATTATCTTTCAGCACGTATCTCTTCAGCACGTATCTCTCCACTCTCATCTTTCTCTCCATTGTCCTCCTTCATGTCTCTCTCCATCTCACACTTTCTTCTCTCTTTCGTATCTTTCTCCCTCGATCCCTCTCCTTCAACATCTCCCTCCATCTTCCCACTCGAAGGTCTCCCTCCATCTTTCCCCTCGTAGGTCTCTCTCCATCTTTCCCCTCGAAGGTCTCCCTCCATCTTTCCCCCTCGGAGGTCTCCCTCCATCTTTCCCCTCGGAGGTCTCCCTCCATCTTTCCCCTCGAAGGTCTCTCTCCATCTTTCCCCTCGAAGGTCTCCCTCCATCTTTCCCCTCGGAGGTCTCTCTCCATCTTTCCCCTCGAAGGTCTCCCTCCATCTTTCCCCTCGAAGGTCTCCCTCCATCTTCCCCTCGAAGGTCTCTCTCCATCTTTCCCCTCGAAGGTCTCCCTCCATCTTTCCCCTCGAAGGTCTCCCTCCACCCTCTGATCTCTCTCTCCGTCTCCCCCAGGGCTTGTCCACGGCGCTCCACCAGCCGGGCTTCTGTGCCTTCTATGATGAGTGTGGGAAAAATCCCGACAAGCCCCCCGGCCTCCTCCCCGCCATCGTCCCCTGCCTCAACCCCGGCCCCTGCACGCTCGCTGAAGGGGGAACACTACCGCAGGCTCAAACAGGTCAGAGGCTGCAAGACACAGGAGAGAGAGAGAGCGGGTGTGTGAGAGAGAGAGAGAGTGAGAGAGAGAGACAGACGAGAGAGAGAGACAGACAGAGATGAGAGAGAGTAAGAGAGAGAGAGAGAGAGACGAGAGAGAGAGAGAGAGAGTGAGAGAGAGAGCGAGTGAGAGAGACGCAGAGAGAGAGAGAGAGAGTGAGAGCTCTGGAGAGAGATGAGAGAGAAGATAAAGACATACGAGACCGTCCACTCTAAATCTCTCTCTGGTTGTGCTCGTCTCCAGGTGTGTCCCATGCTGGACCAGGGACAGGACCGCACTCAGGCCTGCTGCTCCTTGAGCCAGCTCAAGTCCCTGGAGAGCAGCCTGGTCCTCTCCAAGGCCATACTCCTCCGATGCCCGTCCTGCGCCGACAACTTTGCCCACCTGCACTGCATCAACACCTGCAGCCCTAACCAGACCCTGACGGTCAAAGTCACCGAAACCAAAAACGTCACCTACCTAGGGGCGCAGCGCACGGTCGTGTTGGCCTACCAGGCCTTCATGTCCACCACGTTCGCCGAAGGCTCCTTCAAGTCGTGCCAGAACGTCCGCATCCCCGCCACGGGAGGCTTCGCCATCGCCACCATGTGCGGCCGCTACGGCGCCAAGCTCTGCACCGCCCAGCGCTGGTACGACTTCCAGGGCGACTCGGGCAACGGCCTGGCGCCCTTCGACATCGACTTCCGGCTGGTCCCCCCGGGCGTGACCGAGGGGCTGCCGACGGGCGTGGTGCCGTACGCGGGGCGGGCGCTGGGGTGCAACCAGGTCACGGCCACGGGGGGGGCGGCGTGCTCGTGCCAGGACTGCCAGGACTCGTGCCCGGTCGTGGCCCCGCCCTCGCCCCCCCCCGGGCGCCTTCAGGCTCCTGGGAACAGACGGGTACCTGGTGCTGTGCATCATCTTGCTCTGCCTGCTGATCGCCGCCTTCCTGCTCTACCTGATGGTGGGCTACTACGTGAGGAGGGAGGAGAGGAAGAGGGGCGCCGGGGCAGAGAAGGGGAAGGACGGGAACGGGAACGACGTGGCGGAGCGCCTCCTGGTGGCGTCGGAGGTGTCGTGCACCGACAGGAACAGCCTGGCCGCTCAGGAGCTCCTGGCCTCCCTCTTCCAGACCTGGGGCACCCTCATCGCCTCGCACCCGCTCAAGGTCGGTCGCTCCGCCCCCACCCGTCTGTTTTTTGCGACCGCGTGTCGTTTCCTACAAGCCGCTCCGTGATTGGCTCGTGTAATGAACGGGTTTCGCTCTCGGTTCTAGGTGCTCCTGGCGGCGGCCGTGGTAGTCGTGGCCTTCGCCACGGGCCTCATGCACATCGAGCTGACGACCGACCCCATCCAGCTGTGGTCCGCCCCCGACAGCCGGGCCCGCAGGGAGAAGGACTTCCACGACAAGTACTTCGACCCGTTCTTCAGAACCAACCAGCTGATCCTGACGGCTCCGGGGCGGCCCGGTCACATCTACGACTCGCTGCTGTTCGGGAAGCAGAACTTCAGTGGGATCATCTCCAAAGACCTCATCATCCAGCTGCTGGAGCTCCAGAGCCGCATCCAGGTAACGGGGACGGACTGAGATTCACGTCAAACGTACCCCTCAACGATTCAATCAGGGTTTCCGTTATTTCCGCAGAACGTGTCGCATCAGTTTACACCCACACATAAACAGATGACCTAATTGGAAACCTAAATCTAAACCTAAACTTTAACCAAACCTTTACTCAACTCCATTTGCAGAAACATCACGTTCTGGTCTGACGACTTGAATCGCACCGCAAGCCTTGAAGACATTTGCTTCGCACCCCTGAACCCAAACAACTCCAGCCTGACAGACTGTGCCGTCAACAGCCTTCCACAGTACTTCCAGAACAACGCCACACTCCTCAACGCCAAGGTCAACATGACGGAGCTGGGAGTGACCAAGGAGGTGGACTGGAGAGATCACTTCATCTACTGTGTCAAGTGAGCTTGAAGATTAGGACTGTACCATCTGAGGATAGGACTGTACCATCTGAGGATTAGGACTGTACCATCTTAGAATTCAGCATGGGGCTTAAGGAAATGATGAGACCTGTTCTGCTTCTCATAATACAACCTTCCTTCCTCCCCCCCCTTCATTCATTCTCCTCCGTCATCATATACACATGTCACATATACTGACGTAGTCTCTCTCTCCTCAGCTCCCCGCTCTCCTTCCAGGACATCACAGAGCTGCGGCTCAGCTGCATGGCGGACTACGGCGGTCCCGTCTTCCCCTTCCTCGCTGTGGGAGGCTACGAAAGTGAGTGGAAACACACACACAGACACTTACACACACACACACACACACACACACACACTCACCCCCACACACCCACACACACTCACCCACACACACTCACCCACACACACACACACACACATTCACCCACACACACACAGACACACACTCACCCACACTCACACCCACACACACTCATCCACAGGCACACACACACTCACCCACACACACACAAAGTCTGTCCACAGCGCGGAGCACCATCCCGACCCCCCCCTGCTCGTGTCTCCCTTCCCAGAGGACGAGTTCACGTCAGCAGAAGCTCTGATCATGACCTTCTCCCTCAACAACTACGCTCGCGAAAACCCCAAGTTCAAAGTGGCCTTGGAGTGGGAACAGAGGTTCCTCGACATCGTCCAGGAGTACCAGCGGGACCCCAACACTAACTTCACCTTCGCTTACATGGCAGAGGTGGGTGCCTACTGCGTCTTACAGAAACACCAAGAAACACCGTATGATGTGGATCTGCTGTGTTGTACAACGTGCGCCACACCTTTGACTTCCTACAGCGTACATGGAGGACATGGTGAATGGCAGAGGCCAGGTCTGCTGTCGTCATGTTTATGGCCCTAATGAGATAGGGCACACGTGACGACTCTAATCTGTGTTTATCTATGCTCGTGTCTGCCGTTCTTACCTTCCTGCAGGAACGTTGTTAGGTTGTAAAACTCGACTATCTCTTTTTACTTTCTTCTCCTTACAATTCTTTACGTCAACAACCTGTCTAACCCCCCCCCCTCTCTCTCTCCCCCTCCCCTCCCTCCTCCCCCACCCCCCTCCCCAGAGGTCTCTGGAGGATGAGATCAACAGGACCACCTCGGAGGACATCCCCATCTTCATGATCAGCTACCTCGTCATCTTCGTGTACATCGCCGTGGCGCTGGGAGAATACTCGTCCTGCAAACGCATTCTGGTGAGACTCGCACGCGCGTGCACACATGCTCGCACACACACCAACACACGGGCTCACCTGGCCTAACCTGCTGTGTGTCTGTCTGTGTGTGTGTGTGTGTGTGTGTGGTGGGCTGCAGGTGGACTCCAAGTTCCTGGTTGGTCTTGGGGGGATCCTGGTGGTGGGCTGCTCGGTCCTGGCCTCCATGGGCTTCTATGCCTGGATCGGCATCCCCTCCTCCCTGGTCATCCTGCAGGTGGTGCCCTTCCTGGTGCTGGCCGTGGGGGCCGACAACATCTTCATCTTCGTCCTTGAACACCAGGTAGACAAGTGTGTGTGACTAAGGAGGTTTCGTCGTGTCCCCTGCCTATATTTCAGTTTTTTCTACATTTGTATTCCTTAAGCAGAAGTTTTTCGTTGATCCAAAGTGACGTGTGGTATGATGTGTTGACCCTTCGTCTGTCTCCCAGAGGGACATGCGGAGGTCAGGAGAGACCAGGGAGGAGCAGATCGGACGCGTCCTGGGAAACGTGGCTCCCAGCATGCTCCTCTGCAGCGTCTCAGAGTCTGTCTGCTTCTTCCTAGGTGAGCGCCCACACACACACACACACAGACACACAGACACACAGACAGACAGAGACACACCCACACACCCCTCCCCCCGAGTCCTTCTCACACTTCCTCTCCTTCCTCATGATGGTCAGGGGCTCTGAGCACCATGCCAGCGGTCAAGTCCTTCGCCCTCTACGCTGCCCTGGCCGTGCTCATGGACTTCATCCTCCAGATGACCGCCTTCGTCGCCCTGCTCTCCCTCGACGCCCGGCCGGACAGGACGGCAACCGCTGCGAGCTGGCCTGCTGCTTCACCGTGACAACCAAGCGCCCCAACAAGCCCAACGAGGGCTTCCTGCTCCCCCTGATGAGGAAGTACTACGCCCCATTCCTGCTCCACCCACAATCAGCAGGGGTGGTGGTGGTGGTAAGAACCCCCCGCCTCCTCCATCTTTGCCCAGCCAATCACGTACGTGTTCTGCGTCTGTGGATAACTCCAGCCTGGGCTGACAGTCCTTAATGATGTATCTACGCTCCGTGAGACGAAGAGAGAGCACAGACAGAGAAGCAAGAAGAAGAAGAAAGAGAAGAGAAGGAAGAAGAAGAAGAGAAGAAGAGAGAAAGAAAGAAGAAAGAAGAAAGAAGACGAGCCAGAGAAGAAGAAGAGAAGACAAGAAAGAAGAGGAAGAAAGAGAAGAAAGAGAACAGAAGCACGACACGAAGCAAGATCGAAGCAAGAAGACAGACACTCAGCTCCGACTCCTCCTCCACTCCTCACATCCTCCTCCCCTCCTCCCTCCTCCTCCTCTCCTCTCCTCCCTCCTCCCCCCAGATGGTTGTGTTCCTCTTCATGTTCTGCAGCTCAATCTTCCTCATGTTCCATGTGACCGTCGGACTGGACCAAGAGCTGGCCATGCCTGAGGTGAGACAGAGGAGAGAGAGATACGGAGATAGACAGAAAGGATATGGGGAGATAGAAAGAGAGAGAGAGATAGGGAGAAAGATATACTCCATTGTGAGAAACCCATTAAGAATCATATCTAATCTGCCTGTACTTCCTCACTGAGACCTTGCGTCCCCCCCCTTCCCCCCCTCAGGCCTCATACATGCTGGACTACTTCAAGTACCTGTACAAGTACTTTGAGGTGGGCGTCCCCACCTACTTTGTGACCACCAAGGGCTTCAACTTCAACAGCGTGGCGGGGATGAACGCCACCTGCTCCAGTGTGGGCTGCGACCCCTTCTCCCTCACGCAGAAGATCCAGTACGCCACCGAGTACCCCGAGCTGTGAGTGTCTGCTCCCCTCACCACGTCTGTCTGTCTGTCTGTCTGTCTGTCTGTGTGTCTGTGTGAGTGAGTGTTGCATGACACTTCACAACCCTTTGAGTTTAAGGTGGGGGAGGATGGGGCTGACAGGAAAGAATGAAAAAAGGGTTTGTGCCACGCCTGTTCCTCAGACCCGTTCCCCTTCCTCCTTGTCACCCCAACATGGCCTTGAATGTCTGACATCCCCTCGGCAACCTCACGTCTACAGCCAATCAGCACCATCGATGATTAACTTGGTTACCTAAAGAACAGTCAGCATTAGATAAAGGGGAGGAGGGTAAAACATGTTAGGCTACCAGAGGCATCAGACAAGCCAGCCTGTTACAAACACAGCAATGGAAAGTTGTGGGAACGTGTTGTTTTGCTAATCTAGACAAATTACAATCCAGGGATAGACGGTTGCGGATGGGATCTGTGGAGAGTTTAACTGGAATTTCAGTCATTGGCTGGATATGTGATCAGTGATAAGGTTCAGGGCTACTCATCCTGATAGCATTTGAGGCCCCAAGGTCAGTCTGATTGAGTGGCTGGACAGGGAAGGGAGGTGGAGAAGGGAATTTAAAATGATTTGATAAGGATATCAATGACTGCGCTATTTACGGTCACGATGACCTAAGGTGTTTTTCCTGGTGTTTTTGGTCTCAGGAATCTCCCTTTCTTTCCCAGTAACTCAGCCACACATATGACTAATCCCAAACAAATCGAGGGATTTACAAACACAGAGCCCAGCCAATAGGAAGAGGTTTCACATGTGTGTAACGTGCTGTGTGTGTGTGTGTGTGTAAGATGCTGTGTGTGTGTGTAACGTGCTGTGTGTGTGTGTAACGTGCTGTGTGTGTGTAACGTGCTGTGTGTGTGTAACGTTCTGTGTGTGTGTAACGTGCTGTGTGTGTGTGTGTAACGTGCTGTGTGTGTGTAACGTGCTGTGTGTGTGTGTGTAACGTGCTGTGTGTGTGTGTCAGGTCCTACATGGAGATCCCTGCTAACTCCTGGGTGGATGACTTCATAGACTGGCTGAACCCTGGGGGTGGTTGCTGCCGCATCTACACTAGGGGCCCCAACAAAGGAGAGTTCTGCCCAGCTAGCGAAAGTGAGTATGTCAACCCCCACCTGGTGGTTTGGGTGTTTTTTTGTTATTGCAGGTTTAAAACCCATGCATGCGCATGCTTGCCGCTGGCAAGGCATCTATAGTGCTGTTGACCTTGCTGTCAGATCTCACAGACATATAATAGTGTGTGTTTGTGTGTGTTTGTGTGTGTGTTTGTTGTGTGTGTTTGTCTGTGTTTGTGTGTGTGTGTGTCTCATCTCCAGCGGGTCTGTTTATGTGCTTGAAGAAGTGTGTGGCGGCTCCGTCTAACGGAGTCCTCAGACCCACTGTGGACGAGTTCAAACGTTTCCTGCCTGACTTCCTGGGCAACAGGCCTGATCTGCAATGTCCTAAAGGGTGAGCAGCACACACACACTAACACACACACACACTAACACACACACACACTAACACACACACACACTAACACACACACACACACTAACACACACCCACTAACAACAGGCCTGACCTGCAGTGTCCTAAAGGGTGAGCAGCACACACACACTAACACACACTCACTAACACACACAAACTAACACACACTCACTAACACACACTCACCAACACACACAAACTAACACACACACACTAACATGGGTTTTCCCATCCATGCGATGTGTGACTAACACTGGTCGCTGCTTTCTCCTCTACCAGCGGTTTAGGGGCCTATGACAAGGCTGTAGTGACAGACCCAAACACAGGGGAAATCATAGGTGAGAGCCAGTCATCCATTCATCCATTCATTCTTACAGTAACTTCCTTCCCTATCTGAACGCCAGCGGGCTGCGTTGCTGAATCCTGCGTGTTCCTCCTGTGTTCCAGCGTCTAGATTCATGGCGTACCACACGCCCCTCACCACGTCCAGAGAGTTCACCGCGTCGCTGGAGAAGGCCAGGGAGCTGGCCCACAACATCACCATGGGGATGAGGGCCATACCGGGCACCTCGCCGGACTTCGAGGTCTTCCCCTACACGTGGGTCCCGCCCCCTGCTGCTCCAGCACACCACCTCCATCGAAAACTCCTCCTCTTCTTCCTCCTCCTCCTCCTCCGTCTTCTCTTCCTCCTCTCCCTCATCCTGCCCCTCCCCTCTCCCCTTCTTCTCTCCTCCAGGGACATTCACTAACCCCCTCCTCCTCCTCCTCTTCCTCCTGGCTCCAGGGTGACCCACGTCTTCTACGAGCAGTACCTGACCATCGTTCCCGAGGGCCTGTTCAACATCTCCCTGTGTCTGCTGCCCACCTTCGTGGTGTGCTGCCTGCTGCTGATGGACCTGCGCTCCGGCCTGCTCAACCTGCTCACCATCGTCATGATCACCGTGGATACGGTGGGGGTCATGACCCTGTGGGGCATCGACTACAACGCTGTGGCGCTCATCAACCTGGTCACGGTGAGGGCGCGGTGCTTTCCCCCCGCGGGGGGCTTGGAGGCGTGGGCCGGGTGGATGACTGTGTGTCCTCTGGCTTTGTTGAATGTGTGCGTACGGGCACTCCCTTCAGAAGAGCGTGTCTCCCACTCCCACTCAGACGTCTCGTTAGTCGTTAGTCACTATAGACAGATGATACACTCGTTGTGTAGCAGTTTCATCCACAGCGTTCCTGCCCACACCCTTAACAGAAACTGCTCATACTCACTGCCTGTCAGACTATGACACACTGGCATCATGGCCATATCGCAGACCAGGGGATAAGCCAAGGCTGTCATCCATTAAACACTTGGATGACAGCCAGACCTTTGACACAGATCCTCCAGAGTGTATCTTGACTCTAGACTTGATGGCCTGACTTTTTCCCCCTCCCTCCCCCCCCCTCCCTCCCTCCCTCCCTCCCTCCCTCCCTCCCTCCCTCCCTCCCTCCCTCCCTCCCTCCCTCCCTCCCTCCCTCCCTCCCTCCCTCCCTCCCCCACCCTCTCCCTCCCTCCCTCTCCTCTCCTCTCCCTCCCCCCCCCTCTCCCTCCCTCCCTCTCGTGTGCAGGCCGTTGGGATCTCTGTGGAGTTTGTGTCTCACCTGACACGGTCCTTTGCTCTCAGCATCAAACCCACGCAAGTCGAGCGAGCCAAGGAAGCCGTCACCACCATGGGCAGTGCGGTCAGTACATAGAAAACAAGCGTACCACGATCCACACAGGCCTGGGTCAAGCATTATTCACAGACACAACAGAATAACTGGGGTGCACTTGATTAAGCTTGTCTCACTGAAATGGAATTCCTTCATACACACAATCTGGGATAAAAACAACGACCTCTCAATTTTTTCGTCAGGTGTTTGCAGGCGTTGCCATGACGAACCTTCCCGGGATCGTGGTGCTGGCGTTCGCCAAGGCTCAGCTGATCAAGATCTTCTTCTTCCGTCTGAACCTGGTGATCACGCTCCTGGGCCTGGTCCACGGGCTCGTCTTCCTGCCTGTGCTGCTCTCGTACTTTGGTGAGTGTTTGTGTCTGTGAAAAGAGGAACAGTTCAAAACATTCAACTTGAGTGACATTGTTATTAAGATCCCATTCTGCTCCCTACCTCCCTCCCTCAGGCCCTGGGGTGAACAAGGCTGTCCTCCTCCGGTTGCAGCAGGACAAAGCCAAGGCCTCCAAGGACCTGGAGCCCAGCAGCGATTACGTCTACGTGAACCAGAGCTTCCACAACCACGAGGCCCCCTCGGTCCCGCCTCCTCCAGCCCCTCTGTCTCCCACCACCCAGGACCTGAGCAGCAAGCACGTCTACGAGGACCTGGAGCTGCGTAGCAAGAACATCTATGAGGAGCTGAGCTTCGAAAACACAGCACAACCACCTTCGCCCACCTCCGATTCCTCCGTAACCCCGGACACAAGAGCACAGGATTCGTTCGATTTAAGGTTCTGAATGGTGTTCACAGGACCCACAAACTCTTTAGTTTTTGTTTCTTAACACTCATATCAATATACCTCCATTGCCGTGGATACGGGGAAAGCCAGAGCAAGAACTGCAGTCAACGACCAATGACATTTTAGGACTTTTTATAAGTTCTGTACCAGGATCTTTATCTGTAGTTCTGGGGCGGCCATCTTGATTGTTGAACGGTGGTAAAAAACTACAAGCTACTGTGCAATATCTTTCACGAACACTAGGGGACGCTTTAGTAATAGAGATGACCGACAAATACGTTTAAAATTAGTCATTTTATACAATTTGAATTGTTTTGTGTTTGTTAAATATGTTTATTTAACGTAATTATTTTGTACACAGGAATGCAAATGTTTCATATTGATGCTCAGGTGATGTTATCAAGCAACACTCCATTAGACAGGGTAGTCTTACAAACTGCAGTATTGTTTTCCATGCCTGTATTCATGTTTTTAATGTGGACTAAAAAATCCGTTGAAGGAATATTAAAGGTGTATGTACCATGAGACTAAAGCAGATGTTCTTATTCAAAACGACGTACCTCGTGGTCAAACATACGGTGGCCCTGAGAGGCCACAGCACAACAACATCAGAAAACACATGCAAGAAGACAAAACACTAGCAAATTAAGAAAACATCTTCATCAATTTGACAACACATGCGCAGCATTTAGAAAACACATGCAAGAAGACAAAACACTAGCAAGAAGACAAAACACTAGCAAATTAAGAAAACATCTTCATCAATTTGACAACACATGCGCAGCATTTAGAAAACGCATGCAAGAAGACAAAACACTAGCAAATTACAAAAACGCTGCAAAGGCCACAACACAACGGAAGTAGGCCACAACACGACGGAAGTGTGTCCAGAGGACACTTAAAAGTGATGCACACGTCCAGACAGGCTTGCTAGCGATTTCGGATTTCAGTGGTGTTGGAAAATCATGACATAAAAAGTAAGTGTTTTTGATTTATTTTAACATTGTGATCGCATGATTCAGATATTAGCCTATTGAAGTGATCTGCTGTCAAACTTTCGTTAGCCTTTTGCTTGCTATTAGCCTGCCAATTCTAATAACCGGATGAAATAAATACACACAGTTAATTAATTGTGAAATAGATTGTGTGAAACACGCTTTTAACTGGCTATAGTTAGCCTACTATCAGAAATATGTTTACTATAGTTACTCAGAACTGTCACTAAGTAAAGTTCAAGGACGAAAACTAATTCCATAGATGCAGTAAGACAGCATGAATAATATTTTAAGTTGTATACCGATTATATTATGAAATAACGGACAGCAGAAGACAATGTAACATGGTATTTAAACGTATTTTTCAGAAAAACATGTATTGTCCTTTCTGTGGGGTCTGGTTGGATAACTCAACAAAATTCTGCTGTTCCTGTGGGAAGGACATCGGCTTTATACCAGCGGCTTCTTCAGTATCGAGGACTGCAGGTGAAAAACGTTACTCATCTCAAATTGAGCCCGAAGGTGATATTAGCGTGATATTTTTTTAATCAGTGTGTGTCTCTTTCTCTCTCTCCCTCTCCCTCCCTCTCTCTCTCTGTCTCTAGGGACTGATGCATGTTCCAATAAGTCAGCTATGCATCAGTTTATGAAATACAGGGCAGAAAAAGCAACTGAGAGGAAAACATTTTCGAACCCCAAAAAAAAGAAAACAATGAAAACAGTCACGGTAAGTAAATATTGATGTTTGATACTGCTAAATTGCATTGTCTGACGCAATAGTCTTAACTTCTGATTTGTCATCTAGATTTCTGTTGGGATGATGGTCAAGACGAAGCATGGCCTCAAGCCCATGAGAGGGAAATCTCTTCCTGTTCAAGTTGAACCTCAGTGGTCATCTGAGCAACTTTTGGCAGCTGCCTGGAGAAAGATAAAAGATTTCAACAAAGACATAAAAGATGGGGAATATGTCTTGCTGATGGCTCGCCGATCAAATTTATCCCTGGGACTGAGACTGTCTTTACAATCGAAAAATACAAAGAGGCCATTGGAAAACAGTATCAAAGGATCACATTATACATCTGCACCCTTGAGGACTTGTCAAACAGTAAGTATTGAAAGACAATACATATAGGCCTACTGTACATGTACAACAAATCAGATTATTTTAGTCATTAGTGGTTGGAGTTTTTTGGTTTCCAGCTATAGTATAGTTGCTTAGAATGTTATTTGGGCATATCTTTAAATGGAGTTATCACAAAAACTTTTGGAAGGTGACAGAGATGAGGAGGAAGAGGAGGAGGAGGAGGATGAGGATGATGAGGTTGTTGTTAGGGTGCCACTCAATATGTCACCTCTATCTGCCAATAGCCAATGTGTACACTGATTCTAAAGTAGCCATAAGAGAATAAGTTTCAGAAATTGCTGTCTGCCAAAATCTGTTATTAAAAACAAAAGCCTAACATCTTCTTTGTCTTGTGCCCTCCCTCCCAGAAAAAGAGGCAAACCTTTCATTGGAGGACATTCTAATGTTTGGAACTGGGCTGAGGGAAGTTCCCGCTTCATCAATGAAGCCACAGCCACAGATAATCTTCCAAAAGGCGCGCTTTCCTGTGGCAAATGTGTGTGCCAACACAATCAAGCTCCCAATCTCACACACATACGAAGCATTTCAGGAAGCCATGGACTTTGGCTTGCAAAACGCCCCAGGGTTTGGGCTTTATTGAAGTTTGTAGTGGGAAATTATTAGTGCTGTCAGTTAGAGGTTCTTAATGGCATTAACGCATTATTTTAGAAAAGATACACAGAATTATAAGGGTGTAGAGAATGTGTGTGACAAGAGCATTAAAATGAGAAATTAATAGTACAAGAAATCAAGTGACATTTAAAATATAAAAAAATTTGCGATTAATCAAGTTAACTGACATTGTGATATCTTTATTAAAAACTGAATGTTGCTGCCACAGGAGCCACAAAAACCTCCAATATGTCCAGCCAAATCGTCTCCACAATATGGACAATACATCACCTGGGGAAAGGGGGAAAGGAACAATGTGAATGCTAAGTATGGCTTAAAAAATATCAAAAGTTTAAACGTCACACGTGTACTTGCCTGGTCCTACCAGACTATATTAGCCTAGTCAGGAAAACCCACAGGTAGTCTTTTGTCCCCTATTAAAGTTTCTGATAATAACTATAGCCAGCTAACAACATCTTTCACAGTATACAGTCTATGGTATCAATGAATTAACTGTGTGTATTTATTTCATCCGGTTATTAGAATTGGCAGGCTAATAGCAAGCAAAAGGCTAACGAAAGTTTGACAGCAGATCACTTCAATAGGCTAATATCTGAATCATGCGATCACAATGTTAAAATAAATCAAAAACACTTACTTTTTATGTCATGATTTTCCAACACCACTGAAATCCGAAATCGCTAGCAAGCCTGTCTGGACGTGTGCATCACTTTTAAGTGTCCTCTGGAAACACTTCCGTCGTGTTGTGGCCTACTTCCGTTGTGTTGTGGCCTTTGCAGCGTTTTTGTAATTTGCTAGTGTTTTGTCTTCTTGCATGCGTTTTCTAAATGCTGCGCATGTGTTGTCAAATTGATGAAGATGTTTTCTTAATTTGCTAGTGTTTTGTCTTCTTGCTAGTGTTTTGTCTTCTTGCATGTGTTTTCTAAATGCTGCGCATGTGTTGTCAAATTGATGAAGATGTTTTCTTAATTTGCTAGTGTTTTGTCTTCTTGCATGTGTTTTCTGATGTTGTTGTGCTGTGGCCTCTCAGGGCCACCGTACAAACACAATGCTGAATACAATTACAACAATTACAACAATTACAATGACATTTAATTAAACACAACTAATTCTAATCAATATCTTCTCTGTCAATATTATGGTACGCTAGTAACGTTAGTCGTTGAACAGGAAACACCATAACGGAAAGCGGAAGTAGTTCAGCACCCATTGGTTGCTGGGGTAACAGGTGGATAAATTGAAGGGGCACTGTTTCGACAGCTCCATAGGGCTGCGCTCCAATACCGCCATCTAAAGGTTCAAAGTGTGAATTACAAGTGCAGTTCCTATCAGTAAACCACCAGATGGCGATGGTACAGCGCAGCCCTATGGAACGGGTTTTTAAGGGGCACCGTTTCGACAGCGCCATTGGGCTCCGCGTCAATACCACAGTTAAGTAATAAGGTACGAGAAGCAGTACCTTTTCGTCAATAAAGTAGTGCTACGTGTTCAAGGGTGTTGTTACGTGTTCCGGCAAACCCTGGAACACGTACTTTATTGAAGATAAAGTACTGCCTCTCGTACCTTATTGCCTTTATAATACGGTTACCAGAGACATTATAAATAGTAAATAAATAGTAAGCTGCCTTTCAGCACAAAATAGTTAAACGTTGTGTATTGCATTGCAGTAGCCGAGAGAAAATAGTCCCTGTAAATAGTGGCTGTTGCTATGCAACGAACAAACATCATTGTGAACTTCCTGTTAGCCGAGCTAGATCTCGCACCATCTCATTCACATTGCTCATTTTATACAAGTTGCCTTTAAAATAACAATACCATTATATATTTTGTGTCTTTGTATTGGGGGGAGGTGAGCAAGTCATCCTATTTGGGGGGAGTTGACTCGTATTTGGGGGTAGTGTTTTCATTTGGGGGATGCACTCATATTAGGGGTTTTGTTTTGCACTTCAGGGCCACCGT
This sequence comes from Mallotus villosus, assembly GCA_903064625.1. NCBI lineage: Eukaryota > Metazoa > Chordata > Actinopteri > Osmeriformes > Salangidae > Mallotus > Mallotus villosus. The sequence continues at coordinate 103,962 of CAEFZP010005789.1, read as the reverse complement.
AGATATGTCCTCCTGGTGGCTTCATGGTTTAAGGGAGAAACACAATCGTGTTTCGGGTCAAAGAGCATCTGCTAAAGTCCATAAGCAGGGAGGATCACCCTGGCAACTCACAACCCTCTGCATTCAAAGCACATCAAGACCTGAACAAAGGTTTGGGGCGTTTCATGATTTTTGTTTTATTAACAATGTATCCCTTTGATAGGATAGTATGTTTCTTCAGGTCAACAATGCCAGAAAACATACTGTACAAGGGCTTCACAATCAGGCAAAAAAAAAGAAACCAAACAAGAAAAGAAAAAAAACGTTTAAATTATAATACACAGTCTCAAGGAAAAAATATAAATAACATTTTTTTCTTCTCTGCTTGCTCTTCGCGCCACTATGGTACAGATATGTAATAAATAGATCAAACGAGGTTTCATTCAGACCATCTATAAATCATTTCTCTACGAGTCCACTTGTGTAGCAGCATAATTGCAAAACTAGCCAATAGAAACAGAGCTTCCCTGTTTCCCTGGAAACCTTAAACCAATCCTTAAACTCATCATACCCATGAACCCCCCCCCCTCCCCCCACCCATCCCACTCCCCCCGATCTCAGCCAATGACAGAAAGCGATATTGCATTGTAGATCTCAACGAGCCAATCGAAATATCCACATTTGCATGCGACGGGCTACCAATCGCGATATGAGTTCACTTAAAACAACTTAAGATATGCATGATGGAGAAATCGGATGACATGTTTTCATGAGAGAGAGGATGGAGGCACACGGACCGTTTCTGACATGACACTAGTACGGCTGAAGAGTGACGGGGTACAGGTGAGGCAGGCTCCAGCGCTCCTCTGAACCACCTGCAAACATCTGACCTCAGGTAGACGATGGGGCCTCAGGTGAACCCTGGACCAGGACCCAGAGCTGGGGGAGGAGGACCCCCATGTACCCCCCCCCCAGGGTGTCTGGTCCGGAGGGCAGAGCGTCCACACAGACAGACACAGACTAAGACTGGGGATGGACAAGCTAAGCTACCGCTGGGTTGGGGCAGTGCTTTGATCTGAGGCTGCAGAGATGTGTGTGTGTGTGTGTGTGTGAGGGGGGGTGGGGCCCTGGTCCCACTAGGACCCTCTGTAGTGTTAACCGAGGATGGAGGAGAGGAATAGAATAGAGGGAGGGGGGCGGGGGAATGAGGAGAGGATGGGGCCAGGACTACCTAGGTAGGACAGAAGAACATGTTCTTACCATGTTCCTCACAGGGAACACGCACATTTAAAGTCTTTATTCAGCATTTGTTAGACCAGCATCATCTGTGTGTGTGTGTGTGTGTGTTTCTTTCGCTCAGGGCTCCACCAGAGTCCTCCACTGGAGAGAAGAAAGGATTTGGTCAGACTGCTCCCCCTGATGCTGATGCTGAGGATTAGGCGCGTTGAGTTTAGTCCTCCCGTACGTCCCCGTCCAGAGAAGGGGGGCGGGGTCAGGGCTCCGAGGGGGGGTCTGGCTCCACCTCCGCTGGCTTTGGCGGCTGTGTAAGGATGGACTCCGCCTCCTCGTACATCTGAGAGCAGACAGGAAGTGACATCAGAGAGGGGGTCAAAGGCCAAGGGAGGGGTGTCAGAAAAGCTTGAAAGAGGATGGAGAGACAGAGAGAGAGAGCGAGAGACAGAGACAGAGAGAGGGTGGTGAAAGACAGACAGAAGCAGGTAGAAAGACGGCTCTCTTACGGGGGTGAAGTGGATGTCCTGGAAGAGCTCCTGGATGAAGCGTCGTGAGGGCAGGCGGAACATGCAGTGGGCCAGCAGGTGGGACACCTCAGAGTACAGGCAGATGTCATCGAACGCATACGGGAACTTCTCCTTGATCCTGGACACAGAGAGAGAGAGACACAGAGAGAGAGAGAGAGAGAGACAGAGAGAGAGACAGAGAGAGACAGAGAGAGAGAGAGAGAGAGAGAGAGACAGAGAGAGATAGAGATAGAGACAGACAGATAGAGAGACAGATAGAGAGAGACAGAGAGAGAGGACCCAGGTGTGAACTAACATGTTTGAACATACACTATGCCACATGAATAAGGTTCCTCCTGTAGCGCGTGTGTGTGTAGCGTGTGTGTGTCTGTAGCGCGCGTGTGTGTGTGTCTGTAGCGTGTGTGTGTGTCTCACGTGAGCAGCCCCGTCTCGTGGCTCTTGGTCCCCACAGAGGAGCTGAGGTTGATGACCAGGCGCAGCACCTCCTTCCTCAGCAGGACGCGGCACGCTGGCGCGTCCTCCGGGACGCCTTTCCCTCCTGACGGACACACGACACAGCCAATCAGAGGTCGCGCTCAACCCCCCGGGACACGCCTCACAGGGCAGCGTGTGTGTGTGTACATGTACAGTGTGTGTGTGTGTGTACATGTACAGTGTGTGTGTGTACATGTACAGTGTGTGTGTGTACATGTACAGTGTGTGTGTGTACATGTACAGTGTGTGTGTGTGTGTGTACATGTACAGTGTGTGTGTGTGTGTGTGTGTACATGTACAGTGTGTGTGTGTACATGTACAGTGTGTGTGTGTGTGTGTACATGTACAGTGTGTGTGTGTGTGTGTACATGTACAGTGTGTGTGTGTACATGTACAGTGTGTGTATGTGTGTACATGTACAGTGTGTGTATGTGTGTACATGTTCTGTGTGTGTGTGTACATGTACAGTGTGTGTGTGTGTGTGTACATGTTCTGTGTGTGTGTGTACATGTACAGTGTGTGTGTGTGTGTACATGTACAGTGTGTGTGTGTGTGTACATGTTCTGTGTGTGTGTGTACATGTACAGTGTGTGTGTGTGTGTACATGTACAGTGTGTGTGTGTGTGTGTACATATACAGTGTGTGTGTGTGTGTACATGTACAGTGTGTGTGTGTGTGTGTGTACATGTTCTGTGTGTGTGTGTACATGTACAGTGTGTGTGTGTGTGTACATGTACAGTGTGTGTGTGAGAGAGAGAGAGAGCGTCCTCACCCAGGACCACGTGGTTGGGCGTGGGCGTGCTGCACACGGAGCCCTGGGACACGGCGGCCTCGCTGCACCCCGACGCCCCGGAGAACTTGGACTGGGGCATGACCTCCAGACGGTGCCCGCCGGGCCCCGCCCACGACGAGAACTCCACGTAGTCTGGGGAACGAGCGGCGCGCCACCGTCAAGAGAGGACGACTCGACACAGCCACAGGGAGAGGGGAGGCTGTGTGTGTGCTGTGTGTGTGTGCTGTGTGTGTGTGTGTGCTGTGTGTGTGTGTGTGTGTGCTGTGTGTGTGTGTGTGCTCACCTGTGCGGGGGTGCGTGTTGCCGAGCGGAGGCTGTCGGGTGCGGCCCAGCACCAGGGCTCCGACGCAGTACAGGCAGTTGTCCTCGGTGTGTTCCTGCAGACCCGTCTCGTCCGAGCCCAGGCCGCCGCTCTGCCCGTCGCCTCGGTTGGCCATCAGCTCCGTGATGCTGAACTGCTGCTTCAGCGGGGGGAGGGGCGGGCGTTCTGGACACACACACACACACACTTGTTACCCTCACCTCACACGCACCTTTACAAGCACAGGACACACGCACACGCATGAGCGCTCACCATCTGGGTCCCCGTACAGGAAGCTGTTCTTCTCCTCGGAGGAGGGGCTGGTGTTCTGCAGGAAGTAGGGCACCTCGCGCACGTGGAACATGTGGTTGATGTCGACGGGCAGCGCCAGGCCCACGTAGTCGTCGTTGGAGCCGTAGGAGGCGGAGACCATGGAGCGCACGGAGGAGCAGCGCTGCAGGGACATCTGGCTGATGGGGCTCAGCAGGTCCTCCTTGTCCAGGGAGGCGAAGCTCAGGGCCTTCAGGAACCTGGAGGGAGGAGGGGGGGGAGGGGGAGGGGGGGGAGGGGAGAGGGGGAGAGTCAGGACATGAGCAGGAGGGAGACGATGAGAGAATGAGAGCGAGCAAAAGAGAGAGACAGGCAAAAGGTTTTCGAGAGACGGACAGAGAGACAGACGACGCCATACAACAGTCCAGTCTGCTCAGTCCTGGGTATTGAGTGCTAACTCTACACCCACTGCTCTACAGGGACTAGCCCAGGACAGGGGGTCTAGGCTAGGAGGGGGCTAGGGGGGCTCTCTAGAGGGGGCTGGGGGGCTCTCTAGAGGGGGCTAGGGGGGCTTTCTAGAGGGGGCTGGGGGGCTCTCTAGAGGGGGCTAGGGGGGCTCTCTAGAAGGGGCGGGGGGGGCTCTCTAGAGGGGGCTGGGGGGCTCTCTAGAAGGGGCGGGGGGGGCTCTCTAGAGGGGGCTGGGGGGGGCTCTCTAGAGGGGGCTGCTGCACCCACCAAGGAAGCAGGGTGGAGGACCGCCTGCGATGTGAAGACAGAGGGGGCCCTGTGCTGACACTGGGACAGCTAACTCTCTTAGATGACAACCTGGGTAATGAAGGGCTACACACACACACACACACACACACACACACACACACACACACACACACACACACACACACGCACGCACGCACGCACGCACGCACGCACGCACGCACGCACGCACGCACACGCACTCACACGGTCACACAAGCACACACCCAGATAAGTCAATGAGTTTGTTTAAACTCCAAACCACCATACCACGGTCTAGTCTACCTAGTCCTGGTTTAGGAGGCCTGATTCTAGACCCACTGTTCTACAGGGACTAACCCAGGACAGGCTAGTCAGGCACAGGTGACTGAGGGAGGGAGGGGGGGGGTGCAATGGGAGCAAGAGTATCAGGGCTGCTGTTCTAGAACCTTCTACTGCTATAGAACCTTCAAGAGAGTTCCGGGCAGTTCTAATCTAAGCATCGCCAAGGTGACATTGTCAGTATCTAGGCTAGGAGGGGGAGGGGCTCTCTAGAGGAGGCTGCACCCACCGAGGGAGCAGGGCGGAGGAGAGCCTGCGATGTGAAGACAGAGGGGGCCCTGTGCTGACACTGGGACAGCTAACCCTCTTCGCTGACAACCTGGGTAATGGAGGGCTACACACGCACGCACGCACGCACGCACGCACGCGCACACGCACACACACGGAGGACGACAGGTAAACGGTTATGGAGAATCAGAACAGCATGGATGCAGACACACACAGAGACACGGACATAGTCAGGAAAAAGAAGAACAGACACAGAGAAACGTGCGAAGAGGGCAAAACCAAACCCCTTGGCGACCCCGTACCTGCGCGGGGTGATCCTGGAGTCCAGGCTGCCCGTCTTCATGGTGATGGCGTCGGTGAACAGGACGTCCTTGGCGGGCGATGCGAGCGCCTCGCTGTGCGAGAGCGACGGGTGGATCCTCTGCTGCTGCAGCCTGCGCAGCGTGGCGTAGCCCAGGGCGTCCCGCGGGCTGGTGTACATGAAGCTGCAGTCCGCCAGGCTCTTGATGGCGCCCACCGACGGCGACTTGAGGGACTGGGCGCGGCGGGGGAGCGTGTGGGAGGAGCCGGGGGGGCACCAGGGAGACGGAGCTGGACTTGGAGAGGGAGATGTGGTTGGCGTGGGGTTGGGCGGGCGGGGTGGCGGCGAGGGGGTAGGGGGTCTTGGCGGCGTGGGCGGACACCACCGTGTTGAGGCTGATGCAGTCGGAGGAGTCGGGCTCGGGGTCGGGCTGCTCGCCGTCGGGGGTGTCGGGGTTGCCGGCCGTCTCGCGGGAGGGGGAGGAGCTCATGGAGCTGATGCCGCTGGTGGTGGTGTCCGTGTTGAAGCTCTGGCTGCGGCTCTTGAACTGGGTCCCGCCCCCTCCTCCTCCTCCTCCTCCCCCTCCCCCCACTCCTCCCACCCCGCCTCCGGACGACGACGACCCCCCGTCCCCCCCCGCCAGACGCTCCCGGCTGCTCTGCTCCCTCTCCCTCCCGGGGGGCTCCCCTCCTGCCCCCGGGCCCCCCTCGCCCCCCAGGCCCGGCGTGGAGCCCCCTGCCCGGGCCAGCTGCTCCTCCGAGCCGATGAAGGAGGTCTCCAGGCTGACCGTGGGGCTCCGCGGCAGGCCCCCCCTGCCGTTGAACACGGGGGTGAACACGTCCCCGGCCGGGGAGTACATGGAGGGCTCCGTCACCGTCCTGGTCCTCCGCATCCCCCCCAGCTTCAGCTCCGTGGGGGGACCGGCGGGGGCCTTGGGGTCGCTGGTGGAACGCTGCTTCTTGTTGGGGAGGGGCAGGGAGTTGAGGAAGCGGCTGCGGACGAAGCGCGTCGACGCCAGGATGGTGAACGGGCTGCGGCCCTTCACCGGCTTGGAGCGCAGCGAGGGCGACGTGTCCTCTGATTGGTCCAGCAGGTCCAGCTTGTCGTCGTCCAGGATATACATGCCTGAGGGACCACACAGGTGATGTCAGGGATGAATCCCGTGTTGGACAGCACACACAGGACCAACATAGCTTCAACACGGAACACACATCGTTTTACACATAAAAGGACACAGTTCATACACATTTTAAAACACAAGTCAAAACCCAGCCCCTAGATGATCTACAACCTACTCTTAACGCAAAGCGTGTTCTAGAACTAACATGCTACAGCACAAAAGGGGGAAACGGCTAAACGGCCAATCACACTGCCTCTAGAAGGTCACATGTCCCACTCACTTGGCTGTGATTCGCTCTCAGAGTTGTGTCTGGAGCTGGTGGACTCGGAGTAGAGGCTGAGGCTGCTGGGCACGGAGGTGAGCTCCGAGGTGAGCGTGGGCTCCAGGGACTCGTCCGGGGTGACGGGCCACATGGTGCGTCTGCTGTGTCGCACCGCGTCCCAGCCGTACTGCTTCAGCAGCTCACAGCCCTGCCGGGTCCTCGAGATCACCCCCAACACGTACACACACGTCCTGGAGAGAGGGGAGGGTCAACACTGGGGCTAGCAGTGTGTGTGTGTGTGTCTGAGTGAGTGTGTGTGTTTGTGTCTTACCCTCGTACAGACAGCACCTCACAGTGCAGAGCGTGTGTGTGTGTGTGAGTGTGTGTGTGTGTGTGTGTGTGTGTGTGTGGTGTCTTACCCTCGTACAGACAGCACCTCACAGTGCAGAGCCAGTCCCAGGATGTCGGGGTATCACGTTCTCCTCCTGCAGCAGGTTCAGACCCCAGTTGGACGAGCCGATGTTGCCCTGCAGGAACACACACCACACACACACACACACACACACACACAGACACACACAGACACACAGACACCACAGACACACGTACAACGCTGTCCCATGATCAAAGCAAGCGCCTAATGGTATCGATGAACTAATAGTTTCATGTGTGGGTGTATGGATCTGTGTGTGGGTGTATGGATCTGTATGTGGGTGTATGGATCTGTATGTGGGTGTATGGATCTGTGTGTGGGTGTGGATCTATGTGTGGGCGTATGGATCTGCAGGGTGAGAAGGCCCACTGACCAGCGCCCAGAGGGCGGCCTTCAGCAGCTTGATCCCCTCCCAGGTGTCCAGCATCGGGGAGCGGACCGTGTAGCTGAGGTCTGGGACCACGTTCTGGAGGGGGGAGAGAGAGAGAGACAGAGAGGAAGTGAGGTGTAGGAACACAGAACTAAACTACGGCGTCTGTGCTTGCAGCCTGCTAGCTGTCTGAGCAGCGCCTCCCTGCAGTTACCTGGGACTCCAGCAGGTGGCAGCCTGTCTTGTCGTGGACCAGCTGACCGTACAAGTGGACAGGAAGATACACATTTGGTCTCTGTAACCTGGAAACGAAGCACAAGATGGGGAAATCTCAACGGTCCCGCGATTGTACGGTGTAGTCCCGCCTGTACCCACCCTCTTCTACACCAGCTCCTCCTCTCGTCAACCCTGACCTGCCCACACACACCACACACACACACACCCCCCACACACCTTTGGTTGCTGCGGCGTACGTAGTTGTCCCCGTCCACAGGTTTACGGTAGGTGGTGAGGGCCTCGTTCAGCTGCTCCTCTATGAGGTCCACGTACTTCAGGTTATACTCCTGTACAGGACACACACACACACACACATGGTTAGCAGAGGTACACACTCTCACACATGACCTGTGCCAAGCCCAGAGGACCGGGGGGGGGAGGATGGGAGGGAGGGGGGAGATGGACGACCTTGTGCCATTTGTCCAGCTGCTTGTTGACGTAGCCCCTCTCGTTGAGGTAGGAGAAGCCCTTAGGAATGGACAGGAACCTGGAGAGAGAGGACGACACCACAACGTCAGGCTGTGTGTGAGGCGTGTGTGAGGTGTGGGTGTGGTGTGTGTGAGGTGTGTGGTGTGTGGTGTGAGGTGTGGTGTGTGAGGTGTCTGGCTCTGCGTGCGTCCTGACCTGAGCAGCAGCAGCAGTCCCTTGTCCCCCAGGTGGGACAGGGCCGGTTTGAGCTGGATCAGAGCGTGGAGGTTGGCCTGGGGGACAGAACAACAAAACACACCATCAGGGATACACACACACATTAGCGTGTGTGTCAGTGTGAGTGTCAGTGTGTGTGTGTGAGTGTGTGTGTGCGTGTCAGTGTGTGTGTGCGTGTCAGAGTGTGTGTGCGTGTCAGTGTGTGTGCGTGTCAGTGTGTGTCAGTGTGTGTCAGTGTGTGTGTGTGTGTGTCAGTGTGTGTGTGTGTGTGTGTGTGTGTCAGTGTGTGTGTGTGTGTGTGTGTGTGTGTGCCAGTGTGTGTGTGTGTGTTTGCTCTCTCCTACCTTGTCCTCGCAGGCCTCGTCCAGGATGTCCAGGGCCTCCATGCTCACGGCCTTGCTGTGGTCGTGCAGCTGGGTGGTCAGCAGCTCCATGCCCCAGCTGCTGAAGAACTCCACCCCCGCCCGCAGCAGCACGCGCAGGTGCTTGGTGGCGTAGAGCCTGCACACCTGATCACAGAGGGAGGGGGAGGACGGAAGGGGAGGACGGGGGGTTAGGCATGGAGGAGGACAATTTCAAACATGTTTTTTTTGTATGTAAGTAGTGACGTGTGTGTGTGTGCTGTGTGTGTGCGTGCGGTCAGTCTCACGTCCGTGGCGGCGGTGAGGGTCTTGGAGAGGATGACTCTGGCCAGGCCGTCTCGGCTGTAGTCCAGCGTGGTCACGGCCAGCTTCAACACGGCGTCCTGGTTCTTCACAGTGCACAGGGTCAACAGGCTGGTGGGGGGAGGAAGAGAAGAGAGAGAGAGGGAGGCGGTCACACAACAGTAACACATCTCCTCCTCCTCCTCCTCCTCCTTGGGGTCGGGGCACTGTGGCGTGTGACAGCGTTCGGGTTAGAGGTCAGAGGTCAGGGGTCAGACTCACCACTGGAACAGGCTGCACTTCTCCAGCAGCTTGACGCCCTGCGGGTGGGAGGAGAGCGAGCCCAGGAACAGGAAGTAGTGCTGGCTGAGGGTGGTGAGCAGCCCGTTGCTCTGGAGGCTGCGCTCGGGCTTCAGACCCGAGGACGAGGACAGCCAGGACACCATGTCCTTCACCAGCTCCTCCAGGTACGCCTGGCCGTCCTGTCGAGGGGGAGATTACCTCAGGGTGTGTGGTCTGTGTGTATGTGACGGCGTGTGTCTGGAGGTGTGAGTGTCATTGTGTGTGTGTGTGTGTGTGTCTCCCTCACCTCCTCAGACTCCAGGAGGAACTCGACAAACTGGCAGCCCACCACGGTGAGCTGGCGGGCCTTGGGGTGGTCCAGCTCCAGGCTGGCGTACAGCTTACTGCTGGGCTTGTAGAAGTACAGGAGCCTCCGCACGAACCTGCCGCACACACACGGGGTCAGGCACACACACACAGAGTCACACACACCACAGGGTCAGACACACACACACACACACACAACACACACAGGGTCAGACACACACACACAGGGTCAGACACACACACACACACACACACAGGGCAGACACACACACAGGGTCAGAGGGGGGCTGAGCAGAGACAGTGTGCTCTCGGTGGAAGGTGTGGCTGACAGGAGAGAGAGAGAGTCTTACTTGTGCATCTGCTCATCCTTGTTGTTCCTGAGGTTGACATTAGGCCACTGGAGGGAACAGAGAGAGCACACGTCACACCCACAGCACACGACAGGGGAAGCACACCGTCACACACACACTCTCACAAACACCACACACATCACACACCTTGAGGATGGTAGCGATGAGCAGCCAGTTCCACTCCAGGTTCTGCTTGTGGTTCAGGATGTGACTGTCCCTCAGATTCATCATCAGTGCTTCCTCAGTGTCCTAAAACACACACACACACAAATACACTTGAGTACTGGCCTAGAATGTATATTAATGATGTCTATTTATATGAAATCTGTCTATTTATGTGTCCTACCTTGATGGCGTAGATGTCCCTGGGGCGTGAGTGGGACTCCCTGCGGCTGTGTACCGTGACAGACTTGCGTATGATGTGGTCCAGGTAGAGGCTGTGAGGCCGGAGGCCACGCCTCTTCCTCTCATGGAAGCGCTTCAGGTGGTTCACCGCTCCGCTCGCTCGACTGGAGACGCACATCACACACACACACGTGTTCAAGATGGGGGAGGTGTGTGTGCTGCGTGTGTGTGTGTCTGCAGTGAGACGTGTGTATTCAGTGTGTGTGTCTGTGTGTAAACAGTTTGTGTGTGTGTGTGTGTGTATTCAGAGTGGGTAGGTATGTGTGTATACAGTGTGTGTGTGTGTGTTCAGTGTGTGCGCGTACTCACAGGCGTTTCTCCTGAGGGATGTCGAAGGAGGCGGCCATGTTGATGAGGGTGGGGAGACAGTGCAGGTGGTGACTGTGAGAGTGAGGGAGGATAGTGTTGGCCTGAGAGAGACACAGAGAGGAGGAGGGGGGATTAACGTTACAACGGTTACAGGAACACTACACTTATCATAAAAAATGTGTCATATCAAAGTCTTGTATCTCAGAAAAGCGATGTGTGTGCGTGTAGTGTGATGCGTGTGCGTGTATGGTGTGTGTGTGTGTGGTGTGTGTGTGTGTGTGGTGTTACCATGTGCAATAGTTCCCCCAGCAGGATGGTGGCTCTCACTGACAGCTGCTCCTCACTACTGGTCACCACCTCAACCAGACCCTGGAGAGAGAGAGATATATATATATATAGAGAGAGAGTGAGAGATAACAACAGAAAAGAGAGGCAGAGTTGGGCTTCAGATATGAAGCCCCCCCACACACACACACACTCGGGTCAGCAGTAGGGACTGGGTGTGCGCTCACCTCCAGGACTCCGCTGGAGATGAAGGCAGAGAGGACCAGAGCCAGGTAGTTATCCATCAGGTCGGGTCTGAAACACAGCACCACTCACTCAGCTCAACACAGGCTTCTGACTGGACAGCACAGCTAAACACAGGCTTCTGACTGGACAGCACAGCTCAACACAGGCTTCTGACTGGACAGCACAGCTCAACACATGCTTCTGACTGGACAGCACAGCTCATGCTAATGTTGTCTCCCTCACCTCGACCGTGCTCTGTGGGGAAGGAGAACTTTGGCTTCTGCAGCTACGAAGCCATCCGACAGTCTCCAGTTGTCCTGGAACCTGCTAGGGTCTGGAGGATGGATCACAAATCAGTCTATTCCACATACAGGTAAATACTAACCCATAACAATTAACAGTGCTATCGATGCTAACAGTGATAACAGTGCTATCGCTGTTAACAGTGATATCGATGCTAGCAGTGATAACAGTGCTATCGATGCTAGCAGTGATAACAGTGCTATCGATGCTAACAGTGATAACAGTGCTATCGATGCTAACAGTGATAACAGTGCTATCGATGCTAACAGTGATAACAGTGCTATCGATGCTAACAGTGATAACAGTGCTATCGATGCTAACAGTGATAACAGTGCTATTGATGCTAACAGTGCTATCGATGCTAAAAGTGCTAACAATGCTAGGAAGCCGGTTGTGTTCTCTCACCCACGCTGAGGAGAGCCTCTGTGAAGTCTGGTGTTGCTAAGGGAACGGGCAGCCTGAAGATCTCATACAACACCTCCAGCAGGCTCTTCTGCAGGTATCAAGGTAAAGAACATCCGAGGAACACATTAGCAACATTCTAAACAATGCTCTTCACGTCTTTAACACCATTAAAATGGTACAAAATTCGTACTACTGATGTTTCCTTCACATTCAGCTGTACACACCCGCACTTCCATGTTCGGTATACAGAGCAGGCCAATCAGAGACTGGATCCCAGAGTTGCCAACTTTGCACAGGTTGATAATACCTGGACGGACAGGAGAGAGAACAGGACGTCGTCAACACCAGCATCACTCGCATAGGAACCCAGACGAGACGGTTATTCAGTACATAACGTCAAGGTGTTAAAGCTTAACCCTGAGGAGAACAGGGCTGTGAGGGCCGTACCTGACCAGGAGCGGAACGCTGCTACGATGGCCATCCTGCTCGACAGGAAACGAGCCTCTCTGTCCTCCCTGGACACACACACACACACACAATAAATATGACACCAAAAACATGGGAACAGTCCTTTCAGAAAAGGTAACACACACACACACACACACTTACTTGAGCTGGCCCTCAGCAGTGTCAGCATTGTGCCTGTAGTGGAAGTCAGTGAAAGGTGCCAGGATTTGCTGAGGAACACAGAGAACACACAGAGAGCAGATGACAAGCCAGTCCCTCTGAAGGTCATTCGAACCTTAACACACATTGCTGTACCTTGATACACTTCTCCACCACAGCCTCACCCCCACCCCACCTCCATCTGCCTACCCCTAAGCCCCCCACCCCCCCCCCTTCTCCTTCTGCCCCCGCTGCTCCCCCAGGCACGAGCATCAGTTTCCAAACAGGAAGTGTCAGGAGAGAGTGGAGACAGAGAGGGCTCTGAGAGCGAGAGAGAGGCACACAGGCAGGCTCTGTAGGGGTGATGTAACCTCTCCCTCTAATCTCCATGGGAAACAAGAGGCAACCCGCGGTTAATCCTGGACTGGGACGACACGGCTGTCACCACCCTGCTAAGACTTCCTCTACGAGGGCGTGCGCGTGTGTCTATGCGTGCTTGCCTGTGTGTGTGTGTCTGTGTGCGTGGCAGGGCCTACCTCCAGCTCCACGTCCACGCGGACGTACTGGCGCGTGTGCGGGTGGTTGAGGAGGTGCAGGATGGTGGTGATGAGGGCCTCGTTGATGCGGCTCAGCTGGCAGTCGATGACGCCCTTCAGGATGGTGCTGAGGCCGCCTCTCCTCGCCACCACCTCCGGGTTCTTCAGCGCTGGAGAGAGAGAGGAATCAGACGTGATCCACACGGAGACGGGGCCCTTTTCTGTGTCGACGGGTCATGTGACCTGGGTCATGTGACCTACCGAGCTCACAGACGATGGCGATGGCGGCTCGGACCATGCGGTCTCTCTCCTGCAGGCCGTCCGTCCCCACGGCGATGAGGGAGTTGGCGATGGAGCTGGGGAACAGCAGGGCGTTCACCGTGATCATCTGACGTCGGGAAAGAAGAGGTGTTAAATCTAGACTTTCACTTCACACACCGTGAAGGCAGTTCGCCCTCCACTGGTGCTGACACAGTGCGTCGGAGAAAAATGACAGGGCTCAGATAGATAACGCAGACGCCGGTATTTGGCCCTCGGGTTATTTCCTGCCACTTGAGCCTGTGTGTGTGTGCAGGCGTTTTACAGTAAATTACACAGGAAGCTATAAATACCCTGGCCTGCAGACATTTGCAAAAGGTCCGCATACTCACACATACATCATCCACTGCTCAATGCACACACCATGCATTTGCACAATCACACACACACGCTGGATTATTCTACAAGCGATCAAACTCTCACACCAACACACATGACCAATCGCACCCTGAATCAACCAGCCAGTGACCAAATCACCCCCGACCAATCAGATTCTCACACCGAGACGCGGCAGCCAATCCCAGCCCGGTTCGAGGCGGCCATCTTACCTTGCGGACCAATCTGAGGGCCTGGGTCCTCTCCCCCTCGTTGCTCTGCTGGATGTCGATGCACCTGGACGCGGCGACACACACAGGAGGAACAGCTCGAGGTTCAGCTACACACACCCTGATCGTTCAGCTCTTTTTACACTGCTTTCAGTTGGTGTTCAATGAGGACTGAAGGTCTGTGTTCGTATAGGGAAGTGGTGGCAGCTGTTTATGTTCATTGACACAGTTGAATAAATCGACTGATTGAAAAAGTGTTGTTTGGTTTGAACTCCGGGCGGCCAGCCGGGCGGCGCGAGGGCGTGGGCGGGGCTCTCACCTGGCGACCAGGTAGTCGACCTGCAGACGGAGGACCTTGTGCAGCACGTCGGTGTCTCTGATGAGGTAGCGCAGCGCCCGCAGACCTGCAGCACGCACCTCCTTGGCCTCGTTCAGCAGGGCCAGACGCAGGCTACACACACACACACACACACACACACAGAGAACACATGCAGACAACACACAGAGATCACACACACACACAGAACACACAAGCACACACACCAGTAAAACACACAGTTTAAGCCCAGGCTGGAGATATTGGAAAGACACACCAGTGTTTCCCCATGGAATCAAAACACAAGGTACTGTGTGGCCATATGAAGGACATTACTTACCAGATAATAATTTCTTCATATGTAAACCCAAACTTCTCCTCACTGTGGCCTATACTGCCCAGCAGCTACAGAGAGAGAGAGAGAGAGAGAGAGAGAGAGAGAGAGAGAGAGAGAGAGAGAGAGGTAGGAGAGAGAGAGAGAGAGACAGAGAGAGGAAGAGAGAGGTAGAGAGAGACAGCGAGAGGAAGAGAGAGGTAGAGAGAGAGAGGTAGAGAGAGAGAAAGAGAGAGGTAGAGAGGGTGAGAGAGGGTGAGAGAGAAAGGGTGAGAGAGTGAATCGGCGAGGCGGGCAGGGTGACATAGTGATAGAGCCCAAAATAAGAGGATTATGTTTCTGGTGGCCTATTCAATTTACGGAGGAATTAGAGAGTGTGTGAGTTCATTCATGGCATGTGTGGTCATGCGATGAAACTGCGGTAGAGAAATGTTGAACTTTAAGACAAGCTCCAGGGCTGACACTGATCCAACAGCTCAGCTCCTCCACTGAGAACACCAGGAGGGAGGAGAGAGAGGTGGGGCAGTGTCTGTGGGGTGATGGGGGGGGAGGGTGGGGGGGGTATGCTTAAACAGTTAGGACTAGTGATGATGTCAGAGGCCTGGCAGGCAGCGATCGGGAGGGAAGGAGGGCATGTGACACTCTACAGGGATTATGTCACCCTCTGTCCTGGAATTCATAGAAGGAGTCACAGACCTCTCACAGACACGTATACACACGCAAACACACACACACACACACACACACACACACACACACACAGACACCCTGAGTCTCGGGTCAGTGGTAAACAGGAGTCAGGCGTACACGCACGCACACACACACACACACACACAGCTAGATTCCTTCTGCAGTTCCGATCTTGCTAATCACGCCCCTAACAAGAGGAAGATATGGATAGCACCTGATCAGAGGCCAAGAAGCCCTATCACCTAGAGCCTGCCTATCGCCTAGACAACTGAATCGAATGCAGTGACCTAGCAAGTACACTTGCCAATCACAACAACAACACAATGGGCCGTGGCCGTGGATCATAACAAACGCACTCTGGGACTGAGACGGTGCCGACTCCGAGGCAGCCTCGGGAGAAGAGACACTCCCTGCCTCTGTTTTCAAAAGAACAACCACAAGCGGATGCTGCAACTCTCCAGTTTCAGAGTGAGAGTGCTGTCGAGGCACATCAGGGTCACACGACGCTTCCCCATGTCCGTAGATCTCGTTACACTCACCGTCGGCATCACAATGACAGCTAGCTAGCTCCGGCGCCCAGGAGGGGAGAGGGTGAGGCGGGAAGAGGAGAAAGAGGAAGGGGGAGAGGAGACCGGAGAGGAGACAGGAGAGGAGAGCAGGGGAGGCTAGCTAGGCCATGATGGATTTCTCTCTACAGTGTTAAAGGTGTGATTTATTGTCCGACTACAAACCGGAATGGAGCGCCAATGTCTCATGATTGACTTCAATAAGGCCCAAATATGTCAACAATGAATAGGATGAACGATCATTACCTTAATGAAGTTGTTCAGGTGCCCAAGCTTTCGCATATTGCTGACTCCATGAGGCTTAGCCACATTTTGAAGGATTTCCCGTAGGTTATCTGAAGGTTCTGGGGGGGAGAAAATGATTTTTAAAATATATACACAATGTAACCATCAGAAAGTACCATGGTATTTACAAAACATTTGCCAGTGAATTGCAATGGGTGGCTTGTTGTGACAAGAACCCGTTTCAGCTGGTCACAGACAGTGTGTACAGCAAACACTACGAACATCTTCAAAACAAGCTGTGTTCAGTCATAGGGAAAATGAGGAAGTTCTTACACAGCTCTGTAATGCATCGTTTTAACAGAGGGTGAGAGGTGTCAGGCTGTTATATAAACGAAAACGAAACCGCTTCGATACATTAAGCATCTCTGAAACGTCACATCTACCTGCAGTTACATACAGTTCATTTGCGATGGGTAGTGGCAGGGTATTCAGTTCATGATAATGATGAGGGCATTGAGTGTATTCGCTATGCTCAGTCATGCTGAAAACATTTTATTCACAGATTGAAGACAAGATCTGCCATCGAGCAGGAAAGTTTTACGGGTGATTAGCGATCGATTACTGAACGGAGGCGTGGTCGCCTGGAATTCGATAAGTGCAAAAACATCCCGTGCGTTCAGTGTCAGTGGCTAGACGCAGCTAGCTGGCTAACGAAAGACAAACAAACCTATAGCGTAATTAGCTTGCACTAGCTAGCTGCAGGCAGCCTACATTGAGGCTGCAATTCAAAGACTGGCCGTTCTCTCTCTCTCTCTGAGGCTAACACCGAAGATAGCTAGCTAGCTAACCTTCTCTCCTCGGTGCTGCCAACCATAACATGTATTCTACCCAATAGCCCCCCCAGAATGCATGTTAAAATCGGCTTGACGACTGGTTAACCAGCCCACTTGCTAATCAAAACAACAGAGCGCCACCGCCGTCACCATGGTTGGATTAGTTCAGCTACTG
This sequence comes from Mallotus villosus, assembly GCA_903064625.1. Lineage (NCBI taxonomy): Eukaryota > Metazoa > Chordata > Actinopteri > Osmeriformes > Salangidae > Mallotus > Mallotus villosus. Next base: position 86,997 of record CAEFZP010005789.1, on the reverse strand, counting down.
GCAGCTTCTCTAGAAGCTAGCTAGCTAGCTACGCCTCTTTGCTGGCTCAGATGATACACAAGATCACTAACTGTATATCAATTGTATCTGGCTGCTAACACCTATATACAGAGGAGGTTTTCTCTTTGATATGTCACAAACACTCGTCATCCTTGTCTCCTATACATCCACATCTTTTCTGAAGAATAAAAGGTTTCACTCCCTGGACCCGTTTGCCCTGCTTACCTCTGGTCAGATCGAGCGGTACGTTCTCCTCGCCGCTGTCATTCCGACCTGTCAAAACAAAACGCCAGGTTCATTGAGAAAAAAACACACTATGCTCACCAGAAACTAGAGAAGATCTTTTACATCAATCTCAAGTTCATAGGCCAGACGTCAATGTGAGTTTCTCACGCTTACCTCGCATCCGAAGACTTCGGATCGGACGGCCGCGGATGCTGACCGCCATGTTTCCAGGAACATACACAACACCGGAAACTTCGCAATTACTCGCGAGAAGGCGGGGAATGAGACTTCGTGCAAATGTTCTGAGGTCCGTTGGAAAAATAAATCTAGTCACGGTATCGAAAGAAAACCGACCTAGAACCAGCGTCTATGGTATGTCTGAATTTCAGCGTCCCTTGCCTTATTTGGTTCAAATATGGGCTGAAGGGCTTGGTATGCTTTTAGGGAGTACAGTGTATAGTACTGTACAAACAGATTTTGATATAACCACTGAAATCAACAATAAGAAGAAGGGACAACTAGAAATGAGTCTTTGAAACTGGAAGACACTTTTTATCGTGAAATAATGTAAGTAAGTAAACACACATATTTAAATAAATGTATAAATAAACATAATCAAACCACTTATCTTTATTTTTCAACATTAACATACTTAACGGTGTTTACAACATTCTTGCTCTCCTTAATTTGTTCTCGTTGCTCAGACTTCATAGATGCAGTCTGTGAAACAGAACTCAAGTCAGTATGTGTGCTCTAGCTTGCCATTTCCAAAACAACAATTTTTTAGAATGCGTACCTTCTCCAATATCATCGTAAACATCCCCAGCATCCCTAGACAAATATAAAGATGAACAGATAACTGGCACCAATATCCAATGTATCTTCATGTAGGCACAGTGTGTGTTGCACAAGCAGCAAAAAAAATACTCACTGAGCAACATGGGTTGTTGAAACATATCCAACTGGACAAAGAGAGACATGTGATCTAATTAGCATTGCTCCCTTCCACAATTCACTATTCAAACCTCCAATTTGATTATTGCCGAGACATCTTACATTTCCCTTCGTTGTTTCGACCAATCAGCACGCCTTTGTCTGGTCTGACGATGACATCGATGACTTCTCCTGGCTTCAGGTGCAGGTCCGTGGTTCCCCATTTCTTGGTGATCAAGGGGGGTGACGATAGTGACATCATACAGAACCTGGATGTCCCCTTTAAACTGAGATCAGGACGTGAAAAGGAGAGCGTATAGGGAACGACAGTCATCACAGGACTACTCAGGACTACTCAGGACTACTCAGGACTACTCAGGACAGGGAGGAATGGGCTTCAGGAAAGCAATAGGGGGTAACAGCAGGAACATCCATTGAAATTCTTGCAAAATTCAAGAAATCTCGGCTTTACTGCACCATGACTGGAAGGTGTTCATGTAGAAAAGCACTTCTACCTTTATAATAACTTATATAAGATGAGCTGTAGGGGAGTGTGTGCCACGTGCACGATGACCTGGCTGTGATCTCATCATATTAGGCTCAAGCTCAGGTCAGTTATCTTCACGATCTGGCCACAGTGGGAAAACTCACGTGGAACTTCTTCCTGAATTCCTTCTCCTCCTTCTCAAATTTATTTTTCATTTTGGGGTCCATCGGTTCAAAGTTCCCTTTCAACGTGAGTATTGCCGACTCAATGTCATCGTAGAGCTCCTCTGTGGGGCACACAGGCAAAGATCTCATTTTAGCAAGTCATACAACACATGCTACTAATGTACACCAAGTGGTAATGTGTGTGATGTATCAAGATAAGAAAAAGGCTATATTATACGTATTTACCTATAGTGGGTGGAGGGGGAAATCTGAAAAGATAAAGGAGACATTTAAGGAAAAGATTAAGGAATAGTATTGTTTATGGATATTTCTGCATTGAATATTGTCTTTATAAACACAGAAATAGTACAAACGGTGTTATGGCTGCAATAACAATGCTGCTCCACTAGGTGGTAGTCTAAGCACACAAACACTAGAGGTTGTCATGGCAAGGGAAACACAACCTGAAGAGTTCTTCTGCTGGGCCCACATCACTGTAGACATCATCACCAACTGTAAAAACAGGGTTGAAAAGAACTTGTTGATGCTGGTTCATTTTGTGAATGGCTTGGGAGTGAGTCATGATGTCATACTGGCATTGGGAAGTGAAGCTTACCAATTTGACCCTCGAGTCCACTGTGGGGAAAAAACAAGTTTAATTCCTATGAATACAGATTTTTAAGGGGATTTTCTATGACAACATTACAAACCAGATTACAATTTAGAGACTCAAGTGAATTAAAGTTGGAATACGATTATTTCAGAGTTGCTGAGATGGAACTGTAAGAAAACTTCCCACAGATGAATATGATATAAACTGACAGTTTTTACCTGCAGGCACCTACATCATCATAGACCTCGGCCAACTTTTTATCGCATGAGTCCTGTCCAGGAAAGGACAAGACAAGCTCAACATCAAGTTAATTTGAAGGTTTATAGCATCTACATCTAGTGGGAAAAATACATGGGGATTATACAATATAATCATTTAAATTAGTGTACCAGAGAAAGAAAAAACGTCTATCATCAGAAATAAACTCAAAACAAATGACACTCTTCTTCACTTGAAGTAGACCTACAGTCTATTGCCATAATTAACTTGTCATCTATGACACACACACACACACACGCACGCACGCACGCACACAGACCCACACATTCTCAGCCAAACTAACCCCTGACTTACTTTAGTTCCACTTCCTCATTTTATTCATTTTGTTAAAAGCATGTACTGCACACTTTATACCACTCAGTTTAAATCACTATAATCTGCTATCAGATTCAGGTTATTGTTGTTGAGTGCAAGTAAAAGTAAACCAAAGCAATTTACCTTCTTACTGGAAGGCCCTGTAAGACAGTTCATGTTAATTTGATATGAACGATAAACAAATAACATTTTCTGTGCCATGGATGTATGGATGGATAAATATGAATTTGACACCTAGTTGAAGTAGATGTGAGATTCTTCAGGATGCCACCATCATCATGGCATAATGACAGTATCTCACCGTCTTGCACTTTCCCACCTTGCTGGAACCTCCGTAAGTCGATGTGCGGCGGTCTGCAGGGTTTCACCGGGGGCTTCCCCAGGGTGAAGGCATCGGGGACAGTCTTCTTCTTGGGTGCAGACGGCTTGTCACACTTCTGCTGCTGAACGAGACCCTCCCTGCCTCCGCACCGTCCTGGTGCAAAGGAAGGTTTCAGGGCGGCCGGGAGTTTGGGAGGAGCAGAGTTGACGAAGCTGCTCCTGAGAGCCCCCCTCACCACCGCATGTTCCCTGCCTCTCCCTCCTCCCTGCTGGGGATGCTTCAGTGGAGCCTGGGGGGCTGGAGGTTTGGGCCGTCGGTGGTGTCCAGTCCCTCTGGATCTCCTGGTCCTGCTGTGCCTGCAGCCCAAACATCAAGGAGCTCTTTTGTTTGGGGGTGAGGGGCGGTTTAAGGGCTGAAAGTGGAGGTCTGGGTTGAGAAGAAGACCCAGGCTTCTGAGATGTAGCATCCTGATTAGTCTCTGTAAGCTTAGGCTTGAAGGGTGGAGGTTTAGGCACCGTGGCTTCTGGACCTGCTCTCACCGGAGGGTCAAATATCCTCCGAAAGGAAGGCTTGGATGCAGGGGTTGTGCCGGCGATCACGGCCCCCACAGATGGCGTCTTCTTCAGGTTGCCCATTTTGAGAAGGAGCGAGGAACCAGCCGAGAGGACGGAGTGAGTCGACAGTTTCGGCCGAACACCCTCCTTCTGGATTGGGCTGTGTGCTGTGTTGAAGTGAGCCATGAGATTCTTCTTCACGTCTTTTCTGGCCTGCTGTACACCATTAAACATATGAACACACATCGCCACCCATCTGAACACATGAACACGCGCAAATACACAACTGATGACACTAGCCCGTGGTAAGGAAACAAAGGTGCACAAAGCAGAGTTGTCAGGAGGACGTATGAGTGAGTATACATTGCAATACAGTACACACCATCTCATCCAGACACATACCTCCACAGAACATCTACAGGGACTTTACCGTCTTCCCCCGTTTGTGCGTTGTCTGCCTACGGTCTCGGAATGGTCAACACAGTGCCGCTTCTAGCATGTTCTTTCAGACACTCACTACTCTACTCACACAGGAACTACTCGGAGACGTTCAGTCTAATTAAATGAGGTGTGAAAAGAGAAGCTATGTTTTTGTGAAGCAGAAAAGGTCTACAAGTACTGTAGGGTCTATTTAAAGTCCGTAATCAGAAAAGACATTGGAGTTATTTCGATGTTCAGACCACAGTGTGAGGCGTGTTCCTTCTCAGTGGTGTGAAGCGATCAACTAAACGGGTATAAACTGTATCTGTGTGTTCAGCGATGATGTCATGTACAAGAAAGAGTTCAGACTCACCAAACTTTCCTTCTGAGCCATCGCCGCGGCAATGAGACACAGCACGGGAGGCTCGCGCTCTCCACCGTTTCCAAAGCAACAGCTCACCAAGTGCTGACAATTCAGCACAAAGGTCCCCACGAGGACATGTGCTCAACAGCAGAGGACTGTCCAAGCACAAGCGCTGCGTAAGCACGCGACACAAACAGGCCTCAAATTCAAGTTTTTATTTCATGTGACGACTCGAGCGAGAAAACACAGTAAGAAAAGACGGACACTTATTTCTTGTGAGTGTATTGATAATGTAAGTTGTTCAGAACTTGAACTCGCTGAACTGTGAAGAAACCACAAAGTTAACCACAACGGTGACGGGGTTGCTACTGGGCCGGACGGAGAAGGGTGTCAAAATGTCAAAACGCTCTGCAACACTTCTCTTTAAAAGGAGTTAGTCATTGAAAATGAAAGTGCATAGAACATACTCATAAACCGGCTCAAGGAAGGTCAAAGGGAGGCTGGGTGGGTGGCAAAGAAGTCTTCTCACCTCTTTCAGACATCAAAATGTAAAGGTTAGTGCAGCCTCCATCTCTGAAGTCCAGGATGTCTCTACCCGAGGCAGGGCTGTCTCTAGTGGGTGACTGAGGGGGGCAGACAGGAGCCTGTCGATGTCCTGTATGGCCCTGCTGGTTCTCTGGAGGGCCTCAGCGATGCTGCTTTGGGTGATGCTAGTTCCACCAGTATCCTGGAGGTCTGTGGAGCTCTGGGTCTGGGCGATGGTGGTTGCCCCAGGAGCGTGGGGCTCTGTGAGGGCAGAGGCCCGGCCTAGCGAGGCCTTCTGGGCTGGTAGCGGGGAGGTCACTGTTGTCAAGTAGGACTGGATCCAAGCTGTTAAAGAATAATTCTTAATGTCTCATTCAGAGAGATCAAAGCATGTGGGTCAGTACTTATTATACTCTTCCTTTCTATCTTCATTCACTCACACACTCACACACTCACACACACACGTTTACCCACTGTAACTACAGTATGAGCATCCACGACTACCCATAACAAAGGATACAGTTGAAGCGCTTGATCTTCTCCAGCTCCGCGGCAACAAAGCTTGGCCTGAGGCAGGAAACACACAGTGACAGAGCTCGTTCTGAGAAACAATAACTTTGAGAGACACACACACACGTTTGAGAGTCGAGCCTGGGGGCCTCACCCATGCTGGGATCTCTCTGCTGCCTGAATGTGGTCAGGGTCTGACGAGTGCCCTGTCTGTTCACCGCACGCAGACATGGGGAGGCTGCTCTCCAGCTTGGGGAGGGGAAGCATTAAAGAGGGAAAGTCAGTGAGAAAGAACAAGACAGGAAAGGTGAATCAATGCAAGCGTACCCTACTAAATGAAATAGACAAGACGCGATGCGTCATCTGACCTTGCGTAAACAGCTGGGCATTGCGTTCAGCTTCAGTGAGTGTCTTGTCTGGGCGTAGCACTTCAGGATCCTGTTACAACCAGTTCCCAAAGATAAGCATAATGTCAATGCCATTGAGTTGGTCTACTTGGGGCCTAGTCAGGCGTAACAGACATCATAGAGGACCAGAGGATTTACTATGTCAATCTCCAAACAGACAAGCAACGGATCTCGTCTCTTTGACCTATGCTGTGTTTGTAGAGCGCTGCTTTCCCAGTGATGGTGAACTGTGATGCTGAACTGTGATGATGAACTGTGATGGTGAACTGTGATGGTGAACTGTGATGGTGAACTGTGATGGTGAACTGTGATGGTGAACTGTGATGGTGAACTGTGATGCTGTGATGTGAACTGTGATGTGAACTGTGATGGTGAACTGTGATGGTGAACTGTGATGGTGAACTGTGATGGTGAACTGTGATGCTGTGATGGTGAACTGTGATGGTGAACTGTGATAGTGAACTGTACCTGCTGGCGCGCGACACGACGGAGGCCACAGAGTAGCTTTGTCTGGGCTTCTCCGGAGGAAGACTTTTCAGGTGGTACGTGATCTGTCTCACCTGGAGGAACAAACCTCAGAACATGAGCAATCGAACCGGCAACCTTCTGATTGGTAACCCGATTCCCTAGCCGCTCAGCCATCTGACCCCCATTGTTGTGTTACTATAGGTTACAGGGCTGATATGCCAGCGTGTCACTTAGCTTACCTCCATATTCACAGTCCCAGCCTCTGGCCTGTGGTGAGTGAAGTAGCTGGTCAGGGCTCCGTTAGACCTAATGACTGAGCCGTCGCCAGGGGAAACCTCTATGACTGGGATGGCTTCATCCATTATTCTAGACCGGGGGAAACACACAGATGGGGATATGGTAGGGATGAGAGTACTGGCGAACAAGATAACCTTCTGAAGTATCATGTGACAGACACAGTGGTGATCCAGTACCTGAAGACCACTCCTTGACACCAGACAACTTTAAGCAGATCGGTGGGAAGGTCCTGTTCTGGGTCCTGCTCTGTCAGTCCCAGGGAGTTCTTCAATTTCCACCTACACACACACACACACACACTATAATTAAGTCTAACCTTTTCCAGCTGAGTCACCAAGCTCGCTGCATATCAAGTCCATCAACCTGTGCTGGTGAGGGGAGGGGACATCTGAGAGGCAGTGCTTGTGGCAGGGTAGATCTCCTCCCCTCTTCGCTGGGCGGGTTTGAGACCTCCATGTTCCCCTGTCCTCCCTCCACGCTAGCTCCCCCTCCACAGGAGGCCCAGTGGCCCAGAGCCAGGCCCAGAGGGTAGGCCCACTCTCCAGGAACACTGCAGCACGAGTGGTGCTGGACCACCCTGCTTGACTGATACATCCCTGCTGGCTGAGAAGAGAATAATGTACAATCCAATGCAGCACCATGATTGAGGGAGAGATCTTTGTTGTTGTTTTTTTAAGCATAGGTAGGTGTCTTCACCTTTGATTGGTCGGGTCGGACAGCCCCCTGGAGAGAATCAGACCCTGGGGAGGATCCTGGGTCTCTGGCTAGGCCTCTCTGCTCCTGGATCCGGTCGTGGCTGAGGCTGCAGGTGAACTCTGCTGAGAACTCCTCCCCACAGGCAGCCAGTATCAGGCAGGCTCTCCCCTCCACTGAGCTTACCCTGATCTCCCCTCCAAGCCCCTGCACAGCACCACTGGACTGGGGGGTGGGCCACTCCACCTCCGGGTCCACACTGAAGAACCGCTGGGAGGGGAAGTCAGGATAATGACGGTGGGACATTTGAGAATATGGTCATGTGATTTGTTCTCTCCTCTAATAGGAAACAAACAGCCGGCACCGGGCTTGTTACCTCTTTGTCGGTGTCAGGGAGGAGTTCTTCCGGGAGGTAAGGTTGTGTGGCATACTTGTTCCTGAACTTTAACGCCTGCAATAGCAACCCCTGCAACAGCAGCATGTCAAAACATACGTGATGGTAAACACGGCACAGCATCATGTGAATTCCTTGTTAGCGGATTGAGTAAACTGTTCAAATGCAGGCCTCTTAAACAACATGAGTCATCGACGTCTTGTAGATGTTGGAGCTGTCGTGGAATTTCTTGAATTACCTATTCTAGCGTGTTGACTGATTCATAATTTATTTATTCAATTCGCTTAGGCAGCAGCATCTTCTACTCGTTATACCTTGTAGTTGCTGATGGCGAACCGCGTCCTCTGTCGGACCTTCTCACCCGACTGGAGCGGGTGTGCCGTGGGTTCAGGTGGTTTCTCGAGCACGAACTCTGAGCCACAGGGTGCCAGATGTAACCGGGAGTCATCCCCGTAACGTACGTCTACCGATTCATCCTCATACATTATCATCAAACTGACCCCAGGTAAAGCGGCCATTGTGAATCAAGTCAGTCTGACAGAACGTCAAATATACACAATTTGTCAATAAAACGTCATATTTACACTTGAAAGTAATTTCCTTGCCACCTTGCCATTAAACAGCCCGGTTGTCAACAACAAACTTCCCGCAATGTTTTGAACTTGACAGTCTTCTTCTGTACAAGTTAACTGTCTGCTGGAAGCACACGATCGCCCTCTAAAGGCAGGTTTAGGATCCGACAATGACCATGAAACAGGCCACACACAGATTTCAAAAGAGACAAGTTTCACATTGTAAAGGATTTATTGCAGGCAAACAATACTGTAAATAATATGTACAAACTATAAAACAGAAGTTCCTTTGTATGGGATCCACAGATGCTGGTAAAAACAAATACAGCTTTGGAGCAGTTTAACCAACAGTTCCTGTTGTCACTGACATTAACAGTTTGAACAGCCAGGATCTGTCGGTATATCAACAAACAATTAATACAAAATTCTCCCCTGAAACAAGAAGTTGACACTTCTAAACAAATAAGATGTCAAGCATTTTTCTAAAAAGGCTCATTTGAACCTAGAGTATTGAAGGAAAAGGTAAAACATCCTTGAAGTTCGAACAGATTTTAAGTTGATTCTGGACAATCAGTTTGTGGCTACCTGCTGGCAAACGGCGTATTTTTGTAGTTGTTGTTAGCATAGTCTGCTTTATGGTGCCTAGTTGCCAAGACGATACATCCACGCTCTGACAGATGTCTTCAAAACAAAATGGATTCAGGTGGCATGTTCAGTAGAGCCCAACATTGGACATTGGAGAAATATAGAAATGTACCTTTAACTAGGAATCTATACAGTAGAGATTCCATCTATTGTTCTACCTCCAACACTCAGCATTGTGTTCTACTGCATAAAGCACAGTGTGTCCCTCTGCTGGTAACTATGTACTCTCATTGATTATACAGTTAGTATAGCAATCAAACTACGCACGTGTGATGACACTGAGCTGACTATGCAGATCCGTTCAGTCGTTTTCAGTTTAAAATCTAGGAACTCACAGCACACACAGTTTCCACCCCCTGGCATTCAGACTGACTGAGAGGGAAGAAGTGTTTGTTTTTGTCAATGAAAGAGTCCAAACTGAAGCGGAAAACAAAAAAAACAAAAGAAACTGTACGGCACCCAGAAAATGCAAACTCAAAACTGTCTTGAGGAACTTGAAAGATTAATGGATCCAGTTGATAGTCCCTCATCTTCCAAATAACCCAAATCCACCAACACCAGAAACGGGGGTGCCAGGAAACTATGCACAGGATTTCTAAATAAAAAAGAAATTCAATTAACAATTTGAATGCTAGTTCTCTTTGTTCTTCCCAGTAGCAAACATTCCAGAAAGGTCAACACCAAGGATACCGCACGTGCCTGTTCAGTCTTTCTCTCAACTTCCCCTCTCACTGTTTTCGTTTCATTTCCGATTCTAGACAGAACTTCTCAAAAGCTTCCTCGATTTCAGGGTCCATCTCGTCCTCGTCGGAAAGCCTGCGAAAATAGTTCAAATAAATTGTTTAGTGTACAGAACAACCTAAACCACATCAATTGAGTTACACAAATGCATGCGCACACACACACACACACGCACACAAAAGAGTGAGGCATTAACGGGTTGCTAGGAGCCACGCCAGCTGAAACACCTCTTTGCTGACTCATCGAAATGGAAGGCTGTAGCTTCCCCTGTTGCATTGTGGGACAGACAATCACCCTCCAACCGACTGAGGTGTCCAGTCGAGGGGCCCCCAGGTCAACAACCTTACACTGACAAATCATGTGATATGGGTCAACGGGGGCAGCAGCTATCCTAGGTCTGTATGGCCATTAAACAACCACATCAAGCACCATTTCCTTTCTGTATGGGTGACTGCCTTTTATCAACTAGTGTCTGCTCCACACCAAAAATACATCCAAACAGATGTGATCAGAAAGAGGGTGGTGCGTCATAGGTGAGAGGTCAATGGAAAGTGCCAAGCTTTCAGGTAACGTCTACGTTAAGAGATGACTTTCAACCGGTTGGACTCACGAGTCGTTGCCGTTCTCCTCGTACAGATCAGGTTCTTCCCAATCTCCCCTGTCCAGAATCTCCTGGTATTTTTCAGAGTATTCTAAAAAAGGAATAAAGACAATCATGAGGGGGGGTTAGTGTCGAGGCTAAAGCCACTTTCCGTAGCTTTGGAAGTTTCCAGAGTGCAGAGAGCCGAGTGTGTGTTTGATATGCTCACCTGGGTCGGCCGCTGTGAAAGGAGTACCATCTGTCGTGTAGAAGGTGGGTTCATTCTGAAAGAAAAAAAACACCACGAAAAGGACATTTACAAAAAATCTTCAATCATTTAACTGTCATAACCGATATAAAAATCCACAGATGATGGTTGCAGTTCTCCCAAGAGAGAACAGTCCAGACTGTAATCACCATGAAGTAGTTGGGGTCGTTGTCGGGAGTGGCTTCGCTGGCGGCGGCGGCCGCGAGGACCCGCCCCCAGTTACTGGACCTCAGCTCCACCAGCCGCAGCAGCATCTGCTTCACGTCCCTGTGAGACGCAAAACACGCACACACGGTTATGGATTCGCTTACTCATGCCTCTCCACAATGCAAGCCCTGTGCCCTGAATGGAGCGACTGCAGGAAATCTGAATGTCAGTCGAAAGGGTAGTGTTCCCACCGCACACCTATCAGATCCCAATCACTAACTTCCTCAAACCCACACACACACACACACCCTCCACATCACACACACACACACAACCCTCCACATCACACACACACACCCTCCACATCACACACACACTCCACCTGCTGCAGGTGGCATCCAGGACGATGTTTTCTGTTCTTTGGATCAGCTGGTCCATGTCGGACTTGCCCGCCTTCTTCCACGTGTCCTCCAGGACTGAGCCTGTCAGCTGAAGGTCAAACACAAGCACACGTCAGGCTGGGCAGGCGAGAGCATCAGGCTCGGTGACTTCCTACGGAACCCCGGCGCGGCCTGGACGGGCTGGCTCGTGCGTTCTCTCTCACCTTGAGCAGCTTGACCGCGCAGATCAGGTTCCCGTCGACGGGGTTGGAGAACAAGGCGTTCATCAGGTCCTTTAGAGCGTTCTGCAGGATCTCCGCTCGACACGGAGGCCCCTTCGCACTCTTCACCTGGGGGGGGGGACACACAGGGTGTCAGCTGCCTGTTCTACTACTCTGAAGTACTCGAGTGCTGTAGAATGTTACACGTGATCATGTGATGTCATGTAGGCATTGTAACATACGTCACGGTTTCTTTCATCTAAAGCAATGTAGAGGGGAATTTCAACATGCAACCTCTTGATCTGCAGCCATACGCTCTAACCACTAAGCTACCCCCATCCCATATAGAATGATAACCCGGTTAGACGGTAGGAGAAGTGGTCGTCATGAGAACCCCGACCCGGGGACCTCCTCACCTCCAGGTTGAGGTAGAGCTCTCCCAGGAACAGCACGTAGCAGTGAAAGCTCTTCTGGGTCTTCTCGTTCCCCTTCACTGCGACATCTCTCTGCTCGTACTCTGTACGGCACCTGCAGAGGGAACGAGATACGCAGACGAGGAAGCAGTCAGACAAAACGGACAGTTGGAGGTTTGCAGTCAAAATCTGAAATGCTTTGATGATCACATGAGAAGTATATGCAACACAAGCACACCTTTTGAGGAGAAGTTGCCGGAAGTTGCCACTGGTAGGACTGATTGTAATATTATGAGACAGGTAGTTACAGAGTCGAGCTCCTGTGTAGGCAAAGTTTGGGATGGCGGTGGACTGCGAAAAACAAAAACACGAATTAGGAGTCAAATGACGTGAACTTTAAAACGGTCTTCTTTCGCTTTAACAGCATTATTCCAGAAACCGTTGGAAGTCGAGTGTGTGGGAGAAAGAATGTTCCAGCATGGCCCACCTGTGTGTATATGAGCTCCACTAGATCCTGAAGCAGCTGCTCCGTGGTGACCCAGGAGTTCAGCATGTAGGCTATGTGCTCCACATCCGTCTCAAAGGACCCCGGAGAGGAACTCAGGTGGGCGAGAAACTCTTCCACCATGTCGGAGAGAGAATCCCCCCCATAAAAACCCTCGCTGCCATCTTCCCAGACGGGCTCCTACGATAGGAGATAAGATTGTAGAGTGATTAGCTTGGACATTGCTACTGTAGCTCACTTGATAGGACAGCACATCAATTCATTATTGCTTTCTGGCATGGTTACCACAGTGAGAATCTAGGAAATTGGCAAATGTATGTAGCCAGCTCCTTAAAAATCACATTTTTGTTTCCGTGATATGGTCATGTAGGCCTACCTCGTCATATACCTCGTACTGGCTGACTTGGCTGGTGGTTGGAACAAACTCTTTCGCGTTAACCGATAGGGTAGATGTCTTCACCACGTCCACTTTCCCCCCCTGCGATGCTGGCGTGCTGTTGTTGGTGTGTGTGGCTGGGTGATGTTTGCCTGATCTTCTGCCTTCTGGAGACACAAATATACCCAGTTCATAAATATTGTCCATTGAATTATTTGTAATAGCTCTAGTCATACCGTAGCAACATCCAACAAAAGCTGTAGCTAAAATACTGTTGAACTGCTTTCTCCCTGGGCCAAATATTCTACGTTGCAAGACTAGCTCTTAAAATAGAGGTTACAGTTAAAATCCAACAATACCCGTTATAATTGAAGTGCTAGAGATCATAAATAGAGTATCTGACCTAGTTGCTTTAGTGTGCTTAATTTAGAAGCGGTCTCATCGCCTGTATTAGCAAGCAGGTTCATGTGACATTGATACAGTAGATAGCTCTAGCCTAATTAGCTTTGTGCTTACTGCTAATACTAGCACTCGCCACCTGACACGTTCAAGTTCTAGAAGGTTGGGTACTAGTTTAGTTACTCGTTGGTAATGTTGAGGCGGCACTCAGAGCAAATTAATAGATAGTTATGTAGCTAAAGAAGACGGCGTAATTGCTAGTAAGCTAGCTACAACAAAGTTAGCTAGTCGTCCTAGGGTAGAGCTAGCTAACGATGAAATATGAACGCGACAGCTGAACAATTCATGTTTATCTGGGGGCGCTAAGCTAACCAGCTAGCTAGAGTAGTACTAGCAGCTGACATGCCATGGTTGGTTGTTGACATGCACCACCCACCAACAATCGGGTCAAATACGAAATAGTCTGACAGCAAGTATTACCTCCACCGATTGCATCGCCACTAGTGTTGTTCTCAACCAAGGGTGGCGAAGTCCGAGGCTGTCTTAGCGGCTCCCGCTGGTTAAAAACATAGGTTTTGGCATCCCCATCGCCTGCACCGGTTGACTGTTGACGAGTTCTCCCTGCCCCGGGAGCTCGGTCAAAATTCTCAGTCATATTTGACATGGCTTGTTTAGTGGGGAGGGGGCAAGTGCGAGGGGCCTGTTGAAAGGCACGATTCACAACAGCATTCAATTAAAAAAAATAGCTACCGGATTCGTTTAGTTCTCTAGCTATTATCCGCTAATATACGGAGAAATCCACCCTCTACCCTATCTCGCTTTCATATTTACAGTTTCTGTTTCGAAGCAGGGTGAAGCTAGCCTCAGTCAACCTCTTTTCCGGTTGATTTTATAAATATATTTCAAAATAAAGGTCACGAGACGTTGAATCTGAAAAGTTAACTTTCTTTCCCCCCAAATTGTAGTAAAATAAACAGATTGCAGTTACCATAACATAAACAAGAAAATATGTTAAATTATGTTAAAGCTAAGGAGTAAAAATATTCTGGCTCCGGGTTACTGAGAGAAAACTAGCTCTTTGCCGCCATCAGAATATGTATAACAAATTAAAAGTTACCACCAACCCGTATATTTTAAAATGAAATAATTGAATATGAATAACATTTTATTTGAGAAAATATAGGGGGTGGGAGTATCGTTTAAAATATACGTTCATTAAAAAAATAATAACATTCATATATTTAATGAAAAAACATTACCCCCTCCAAATAAATATTTTATTTATCTTAGAGAAGTTTACCCTTTCTCACAAATTGAAGATCTAGGACTGCGTTAGCACATCTCAGACCATATGCTCCTTGTTTTGAATTGGCAAAACCGGACATTGTAATGAGGACTGTCGAGGCCAGTTTCGTTTCACGATAAATTCTCTGACGATACTCTTATTTCGACCGGATATTAACACATACATATCCTAAGGGGGCCACTTCCTTCAACAACAAATCCAGATTATCCACCTCCTCTATACCTGAACAAGATAGCGACCTCAGGGGACAAGGAGTGATAAAGCAACCAACGCAGTCCAATGAAGTTGGGATGTTATCACAACATGGCTCAACTGGAAATCCACAAGGTCTTTCGAGGGGGCAGTAATTAATAAAGTAATTTATTAAAACAAAACAAACTCTCAAATCGTATGAGGGGGCGTTTAAATCAGTTTATCAGTGATTGGATGGATGAATGAAAGTCAGTATGTTGCCTGTTGCAACTATAAAAAATAAATCCATAATCAAACACAACTTGTCATATGGGGGAGATGGAGGCTTCAGGAATGTTGCAGGCTAATTTAAGGTATCTGGATCAGGTGTGTCTCGTCAGCACAGGTGCCGCCGCATTACTGACAACCCTCCCAGCTACGCGAACCGTTTTCTGCAACCAAACAGAACAAGGAAGTAACAAGGGTTTCATTATTACCTCGACTCGTTTCTCATATTATACTTTTTTCTTGCAGTGCAAAGCTTGTCTCTAGGTGGCATAACAGACCTGCAGTTGTGATAAGGAATTTGAACCCAATACTATGAGCACATTTGGTAAGAATAGCACATCGTTAGTTATTGGATTATAAAATATAACTTGAATTACATCTTAAGTAATAACACACGCCACACTTACATCAAACAAATCATAATTTTCATGAGACAAGTACGATTGGATGAATTTTGCCCATGTTTCCCTTTTCAGTTGCCCTAGCCTGATGCAAATGTGCCAAAGTTAAATGTAAAAGAAAACTTTCTGCAATCTGCTTGCACACATACTTTCCCACACATCCCCACAAACACAAATTGTGCTGCACTTGGCTTTCATGTAAAAAAACTAAAGTGTATTCATCCATCACAGATCAGTGGGGGCCTGCATACTCTGTCCCTGTAGTGGAAGGCAGTTAAATCAATGCCTGATTAATAATTCTGATTTCACCACTTCCTGGCCAAGCATTAATATAATCACATTCTACCTGGGCATTGAATAAAGCATTGTTCACTGCAGGGGTGACATCTTGCTTTGGCTGTCTAATGTGGTTTCTTTCTCCTGCCATTTCCCACCACAGTCAACATTCTTCCTATTTATAAGCCATGTGGTCATTCATTATCAGTTCTACCTCCCTTTGTTGTCTCTCTGACAAGCATTAGTTTCTCCATTATTCTGCTCACAGCTGTTCAAGGCCTCTGGAGCAACAAATGAAGAAAAATGTCTGCGTAATTTATCTCTTCACCGCCATGTGGTCGGCAGGGGCAAAGGTAAGGTTTCTTGTGAGACAAATATGCTGTGCTTGATTACTAATTCAACATTTTTGGCCTTGGGGCCCTAATTCTTGGGTTTCATCTTAATATGAAAATGTAGAAATACTGAAAGTCTGACAATATCAATACAACATAGCTTGCAATCTCCCATGAAACAAACCTGTCATTTATCTGGTTCACATTTCTTCTTGGCGGGATGGGTAGCAGGACTTTCCCTTGAGTGATATATGTGAGCCCATAAACCTCTGATTACAATATTATCACAACTTCAGAATCCATTCTATTGAAACTAAGTGCTTTTTGGGGTCCTTGGATTTCTTCTCTACCATTGAATGGTACAAAACCACCAAGGATGTTTGAGGCACGAAGGCTTTTAGTAGCAACAAGCCCAGAATATTCTCAGGAGTTAACACTCTTAGGTTATGAGGAGTTGGGGCAAATGTGCCCCTAGTGGACACTTCACTAGGGTACACACAACACAGTATGAAGATACAAGAGAGGAACCGTTTTTCATAATAAAAGAAGTGCTTGATAAAGACACCCGAGAAGCCCACGGCAGGCTGGAAATAAACGCATGGAAATGTAAGAAAGACATTTGGGATAGCCAGGCCTTTGGATTTATCAGTCCAATGGGTCTTTGCCTAATGTCCTTTTGTGCTGGCGGCATATTGAAAAGAGGGAAAGAGTATGGAGAGATAATCAGCCGATTGAAAGGTCACGGAAAGTTAAGCAGGCCCTAAGCAGGCCTTGACTCTGCAATTGCGATAAGATATAAATGTCCATGTAAGTGGGAATGAGGAAAAAAAATCCCCCCGTTGTCCCATTTGTGTTATCACTCTACTAATCGCTCAACTGTCAGTCAAAATAATAGTGTCGACTGGCCAGTTTAAAAACATGCTCAGAGGGAGAAGTTATTTTTAGTTCTGATTTACAGTGTCTCGGACAGAATACTTTATGTATGGCATAGTAGAATATTCAAGTGGTTGTAACAGCTTTTGATAACGTATTCAGTAAAATTCATGTTCATGTTCAACCTAGCAAGAGTGTAAGATTGCCTGAGGGGGAACAAGGTACTTGTACATACACAGTTGCAATGCAGTGTCAAACCCATCGCAATACTAGGACATCGTGTTTCACAAGTCAAGTCATTAAATAGAAAGTCTGTTATTTTAGGAATTCTCCGGATGAGTCACATTGCTTTAAAGGTTACGGGCAACCGAATGAATCTTCTGAAGGGGGCAGCTGTTGTCAAGGGTGCCATCCAGTGAGTTATTGTTGATAGTGGGAAGGTCACTCTAATTCTCCCCCCGTGGGGGATCAGAGGGTAGGATGAGGGCGATAAGTAAATGTGCTTTTTAATAGGCTCTGAATGAGTGGAGGCAATCTGCAGAGGCAGTCTCAAGGTGTCCGGGGCACCCGGGCAGGGTGACAGGCTGGCTGGCCTCTATCATTATTAGTGATATCATAGATCAGATAAGCTGAGGAGAATGAAAGCCCATGATGAATTTGGCGGCTCGGGTCTAGCGCGGAGTTAG
This sequence comes from Mallotus villosus, assembly GCA_903064625.1. Lineage (NCBI taxonomy): Eukaryota > Metazoa > Chordata > Actinopteri > Osmeriformes > Salangidae > Mallotus > Mallotus villosus. The sequence goes on along the minus strand of CAEFZP010005789.1, from coordinate 69,447 downwards.
CGGGGACAGGCTTGGGGAGAGGATAAGGTCATGGGTAAAGGACACCTTTCCATGGTGGCTGCAAGGGACAACCTGCAGTACTACATCATGCAGATCATAAGGCCATCTATCTGAGGGGATGCGTTGAAGGTCAGAAGATGAGTAACCTGAAATGTTGCCTCCTGTCAACTTTAGGTTGCAAGCCCGCACACAGTCTGACAATAAACTTGAACTTGTTTATCACACTGTACATGGTTGACGCCACTAACGTTTTGGAAATTTGCATTCACCTTTCTTCCTTTTGAGTCGCCGTTCAAGATGGACGTGGTTGCTATGACGACCCCGTTGAGGACCATTGTGAAAAGTACTTTAGAAAACAAGTCCTTCAATCATTGACCGGAGTAACAGAATTACCAGCTGTGTGGCTCAGGGAGAGGGCCGAAGGTGTTTTTTATCGTTTTTCCACATGACTTGCAGCCACATACGATGTAACCTTAGACTTGTACTCCAGAACTGGTCTGACTCACATGCAGGTTCTCAGAAGTTGAATGGCTCTTTGGTTTACAGGGATTTGAGTAAAAGCTCAAACCACAGCGGCGGTGGCTTTGAGATGTTGCCAGCAGTCCACTGTTATTGCAATGAGGAAATGCAGCTTTCTTCCAAAGCTTCCTGTCTCTGGCCTTTAATGCTTTTCACAGATGTTCAAGAGTAAGTACACTTCCTTAGACAGAGATCACATTTCCAACATTGACAGGGAACCCAAACACCAGCTCCTCAAGGGAGGGCTGGAATGTAAAGTGAACATGTCTAAGACCATTATGTGGCTTAAATAAACACATTTCTAAGAGTACTATCAAATGGATGCTGCAGATTTTTATGTAGTGGTGGTACCAGTGAATGTAAAGCCTGTCAGTTGGGTTTGTGGTCTCATAATTCAGGATATGAACACCATGGTTAAGAGTAATGACTTTCTGGGGACACCAGCACAGAGGTGCATTCTACTGTATAATAATACAAGTAAGCGCACAATTAAAGAGGTAGCTAGGTTCGTGCCGTGTGGTATGACTAACTACTTTCTACTCGAATAAATCTTTTGTAGAGTCGCTGGTAATTCATGCAATATAGATTTTTTAACATGAAGTAGCCAGCTGGGATAAACATTCATAGTTCACTGCATCTTTGCCTTGAACATTACATGTTTTGTTCGACCCACGCGGTCTACAACATCTCCAAGGGGCATACTTGTGTTGTCGCAACAGCTGCATGTGGAAACGTTTAGTTCATAATAGATGGCTATGTTACAATAATTGCGTTAGACAACACGACTGGAAACATGAGGCATGTGAATAAAACATAAAAAAGAACCTGTTATGCGAAAAACACGGTTCCTACGTCTGTTTTGCCCACATGGGGTCGCAAGTGGATGGCAATTGGCAGAATTTCAAGATAAAAAATACATTGGATTTAGCCATAATTTAATAATTTAACATTTAAATGTAATTTATATACGCTGATGCCTAAAAATGCACATTTTGGTGTAGGCATACTCCAGGGATTCCTTTAGGCTATATCAATAGAAGAAAAGTTATTTTCAAACTGTCTTGCGTTTTTCTCATTCAGGCTACTCGTCTTCTCTTAGTTACATTGATATTTTTCATTGTGGGTCAGTCTGTCCAATGTTATGTTTTATACCATACTGACCATATTGGTTCATATAGCCTAATGGTTGTATAAATCAAGGCAACGTCTGTTAAGCGAAAAGAAACATGCATTCATATTAAATGTAAACTACCAGAAATGTAGGCAAACCTAAATAACCAAATAGCATAACATTTATGGACTCTAAGCACACGTCCACGTTGCGTGCGTGCGCTCTATGCCTACAACACCACACGCCCCCTTCAAAAAAATTGTCAATCCAAATGGTCACTTCGAACTCTTCCTTCCTCACTCGTTTTCGGTCGATCTTGTCGCAGTGTGCCGTACCCCGCATAACAGTGGATTTATGGCGATTTGAACTTTTCGCATGTTCAGATGACTGAATTGCATACCCGACTGACGCAAGGAAGACTAGCCTGTGCTTTTGATACGGCACATGCAACCATGGTCACAAGTTTAATGATAGAGTATAGACTATAAAACATGGAACTTAAAAAAATTACTTGATAAACATTACTTAAATCATTTAAAAGAGTGTCTTAATTTCATCAATTTCGTTCCCACCATACACCATCGATGCTGGAGTTGCGAGTGATTAGAATTGGTATTCTTCCAAGAGGTAAGGTGACACCTGAAGAACTGTTTGGAAAGAGCGAACATATTTTTCTACGTCTACTTCATAATTCTACAGAATGACAATTAAAGAAAATAATTTGAGAATGGTGGTGACATTCTTACGGACTACCATTACGCATCGTCAAGAAACTTCGGGCGCAGGAGTAAGAACATCAGTAGGCAGATGATGTGAAGGACACTGAGATACCCGAACAAATGTTGTACATTTTCTGTAATCCTAATATGATGTGACAAGGTTCTAACAAATCTCGGCTTTCTCGTATATTTATTCACAAGAAGAAAATACTCTGAAAAGTGTCTTCACACAGTGCAAATATTTTTTCTATCCGGCCAGGTTTGACTAGTTTGAAGAATAACTGCCTGTCTTGATTTTTGTATTTAGCAGTACCATGTAATCCAAACCATATGACAAACTTGTGAAAAGCATACGTAAAAAAATTACCTAATTTTGGGCAGTCAATTCGTTGTCGTTTTTGAAGAAGGCTATTTGATAACGCAACTCATTTTGATGGATGTTTTTAAAGAGGCAAAGAAGATGATGCACATCTGCGCGCTTCAGGCAATCATGGTACTTCTAGGGGGTAAGTGTAATTTAGTTTAATATTAACACAGATTTTACTCCCTAAACATTTCAAGTATCTCAATTCCATTAGAAGACTTAATTGGGCACAATGTTGATAATTCATAATCAATTGCAGCCAGCCTATTTTCAGACATTAGCCTATCCAATATGCAATTCAGTGTTGTTTTGAAGTTGTATTTTATGTGTACAGGGGAAATGTATTAGCAGAGAACATATAGACTATAATAAACCATGTTACTGTGTAAGGAGACTGCACCTATTTATGTTATTTCTTATAGTTGAATACTGAACATTAATGGATTGGAAATATGTGTAGCCTGCATCAGTGCTTTGTACCACCAGCACAAATCAGATTTAGATTTGGGTGTTGTTGCAAAAAGCTTTCCCCAGATTCTTTATTTTTAATGGCCAGTGTGATATCCTGCAGACTCTCGAGGTCTTGTTACAGACATCTAGACATTTTCCACAGAAGCAACTCAGAAATACCCATTTCGCTCATCCTAGGCATGGGCATGATAGTGATTGAGAGACAGGTTCAGAGGAAAAAATCGCAGCACATTGCATAATGTGTCAATTCTTCACATACTGTATGCATTATTCCATTCCTATGGGTGCAGGGAAGTCAAAGTTGTCTGAGGTAGGACCAGTCACCACACAGCAGCCAATCAGGAAGAGTCTACTCTGACCAGTCACCACACAGCAGCCTGAATCAGGAAGAGTCTACTCTGATTAGAGTAGAAGAAGAAGAGCTGAAGAGCTGCTCAGAAAAACTTTACCACAATCATGGCTTTTATCACCGTCTTGACTTGGATTCCACTGGAGTGGGGCTACTTCAGGGAGAAGATTGTTCTCTTCCAAATACAAGTACCATTTAACACAAGGTTACCAAGTCACACACATTATAGAATGGAAGTAAGCTTGAGTGCATGTTGTTCAATCTAACCACAAACACAGCGCCCAGAACAGGATACTATTTATACGCCTGTGTGATGTTCATGGCCTTGAAGGTGAGGAATTCGTGAGGGCTGAACAACCGAATCCTATTCTGTCAAAAATACTGTCCAGCACTCAAGTTGTTACCAGTATAAAAACACAAAGTGCAATAGTCATATGGAAGTATGCGTTAATTGGCACCCATATCCATCACCTCTTCTCCTAAACTTGGAAGAGGAAATGCAATGTCTCTTCTACCCCTGTTGGACATGAACTAATGTTTCTTGACTCTGTCAGAACATTTGATATTCTGCTACGGTCTTAATTGAACTTGCAGAACTGCCTTGAGGGATCCAGTGATCCAGTAGGGAAATCAACCTGCTTCTACCTAACATCCATCAGCTGTCATCGAAGGCTGATCCAAAGATCAAGCATGAATCCTCCACAATATCCATCTCTAAGTACCCAGCACTCCAACCATGCTGTCCTCTCCTTCAACCGAACAGTGTGTTGTAGTTCCTGGGTTCTTTGACTGTAGGATTTCCTCAGACAAGGACAGTGAGCACAGCTGCAGAAGACTGTCAAGTGTTTTTCAGGTTTTTCTGATGCTTGAATATGCGCGTTGAGGGATTCACTCAACCATGGTATGATGCTTTTCTCAAGTGTGAGCCCACCTTTTTGCAAGAGGAAGTGAAGAACTATCACTGTCCTTGGTGTGATCCACTCCTTCAGTGATCCACACTTGTCAGAGCCCAGAGCCAGCTTCCCATCCACAAGCCTCCATGAGAGCTGCAACTGGCAGCCGTCTGGGCATGGTGGTGGGGTCATACCCTGCAATGGTAAAGCCAATTGAAGTGAACAGAATATTGAATAGTTTTAGAAGTTAACGGAGGGGAAGGGAAGGGAAGGGGGAGGGGGGGGAGGGGAGAGGGGGGGGGAGGGGGAGTGGCACCGTCAAAACCAATGGATTAAATGGCAGTTGTAAAATCCCCATTGTTTAGCTGTGAGTCAGCCGTGGCTCCGTGATGGGCTCCCTGGGTGGCTGTGTCTTCAGTGCGTGGTCCTGGTGGTGCAGACTCCTCCAGCAGATCCAGATCTGAGGCAGGAACAGAAATGGGTTCCTCATCATTTGCTAATATCCCAAAATGACGCCCCCTGCTCCTCAGCCCAATCAGGTTCGCTCATCATTCCCTCTGCTCTCATGTTCCCTCCTCTTGACTCTTCTGGGAGGTCATGGAAGGTCAGAGACAGTTGGTTTCAGATCTGGCTTGTACGGACTCCCTGCGTGAGTTCTGTGTCGAGGTTTTGTTCAAAAGCCGACGTCCAATCCGAGGTCGGTTTGTGTGTCTGTCGAGGCTGCCTTGTCGAAAGCTTTTCCTTTATTTCATTCAGTGCAGCATTGCCAGGAGCCTGATCTCTTCCTGGTACCCACACGGGGTCCATGGTTACGTGTAGAAAGTGGACTAATGGAGTGTTAGCGCTGATCTGTCTGCATCATCCAGAGGACTTTGTCCCCAGGAATGGAAGCGGTTGGTGATAAACTCTTTGTTAATTCTGGGGCTTAAAATGTAACTGTTATTTTTATTATGCTGTGATTAATCACGTTCTGGCAAATGCATCTGCAGACATCTGACACAGTCGCCTACTGTCATACTCAGAAGGTCATTATGACAGGACCATGATCATGGCATAAGGTGAGAGAAGAGTTGATGTAAAACAAAACCCTCCTGCATTCTTTTCAGTTCCAACAATCACATGCTGACATTTTAGAAAATACTCTTATTTTGGAATTCAGTATGTGTTTGTGTAGCTAAGGAACAACACTGTGTATTAGTTACACAGAGAAAAGGAAGATGAAGTGATGAACCCATTCCAGTTTGAACCAGATGGTTCCAAATGCACAACATATCACAGATACTATTGGTTTGAATTGGAATTCTTTTCTATTTCATAAATCAATCAATATACCCAATGACACATTTGAATGAGTGACATTGGGATTGAACCCCAGTTTTAGACCAACTGTAGAGTCCAGCAATATCTGTAAACTCAACCATACGTCTGAGATAATCCTGTTCTTTTCCTTCTTTTCTCTCCATTGAGGCACAGAAATGTCGACTTTTCTGCCGCCACAGTAACACAGGAACGAAACGGGAATTTTGACTGAATGTCACAGCTTGTCGTCACGACTACACAGGCATTGAACATAAAAAATAAAACATATAGATGTCCAGAGGAGCAAATAAAACTGTTCGTATCGGATGAATGGTATCACTTTACAGTATCCAATATAGCCTACAGGAAATGTTCTCTCAGTATAACAATAATCTACTAATGTGCTGATATGACTTTGAGGCGACTCATGTACTAAGGTTTCATTACTGCCTTAATAGAGATGCTATTGTGCAAGGCTTCCTGTAGGATAAAACGTTAAGCCGGCGTAACACAATATTAGGTATTAATGCAATATGTTGTGCTTGGAGGCTTCTAAGTTAATATTGAACGTGACACGATTACACACGAGGCCTTTATTCCTTCGTCTACATGACTCTGTTTAATTGAGGTTGTGTAGACGAGGGAGTTTCCCCAGGAGACCTGCTTCTTTGCAGGACGGTGGGCTCGAGGCTACGTGTATCATGTACTGTATTTCATGTGTAATTATGCGCAGGTGTCTGGACAAAGGCTCCCGTTAGCCGACGCGTGAGACAGGCTGAACGTCGGCCGGGATCAGTGGGAAAGACCAGGGTCGGATGTGTCGGAAGAGGCTGTGAAAGTGACAGGTGTACGTTGTTGAAAACGGTTGAGAGCTTTGACCCCCGCTTTGGGATTCAGTGTGTTGTACTCGTGTGTGGTGGTCCACTCCAAAAGAGCGTAGCTTGGATTTACATTTTGGAGGACTTCACGGTGTACTGTTTAATTAATTTACTGTTAAATGTTACATTTAATTGGAGCCCCTTCTTTTTGGGTCTCTTTTTGGATGACTGGAGAAGGTTGTTGCTATGGCTTCTCTATTCCCAATACTTGTCTTACTGTGTAGTATTTTCTTGTTGAAGTTGAATCAAAGTGTCTGTCTGTAGTGCAGGATACAAGAAGCGTTTTGACAGTTTGACTTGGACAGGTCATGTTTCAACGAGACTCCAGGAAACAGACAACAAAGGCAGTTGATGTTGAAACAACACGCAGGACAGCTCCGGTGATATCTCCTGCTCTCTCTGGTTTGAACTGAATGCCAGAGAACTGCCCACACACACGCCGTTGACCTTGAGTTAGTTTTGTCTTCAATTTTACAAGAACTTCCATCGTATGTCCTTCTGCCAAAAGGCTGTTCATCCATCTGGCCTGTGCCATCTCTCTGGTACAACTGTTTATTAGCCTTGGATCACAACACGGCTGCTTAAATGTTTACTCAGCACCTTGAAATATGAACCCCTGGCTCGCATCCAGTCTATCTTCCCTCTACATCCACTCTCATCAACTGCCTGCTGTGGGCTTCATATCATAAAGTAAGAGCTGTAGGTATACTTCTTGTTTTATGATGAAACACACCCAAAATACCTTCAGTGATTATTTGTGCTTTATTACATTTTACTTATCACAATCAGCCATGTTGAGGGACTGAGTAACGTGCTGAGTAACAAGGTGGGACTCCTAATTGGGAAGTGGAGTGTTTGTGCGTTGCCAATCAGCAGAATCACATTCTCCAGTAATCAGAGTGCAAGGTAATGGCCGCACACAATCAGTGTGCACTCCTGGAAGGAAAAGGCTAGTTTAACTTTAATGAACTCTGGTTTTAGAACCTTCCGCGGTTGACACCTTCTGGGGGAAAAAACACCTTCTAACAACTCACGAAACTGCATTTTGTGTCGCGTAAAATATATTCTTGTAAAACATTCACCCTCTTCTCCCCAAGGGCCCCACAACCAATTAGTGGAAGTTGGGACTATTTAAACCAATCTGTGTGCGGAGGCTGTGAACAGGCTTTGGACAGGCAGTGGTGAGGCTTTGGACAGTGACGCGTGGTGGACAGGCAGTGGACAGGCAGTTGGCTGAAAACAGGCAGTTGGCTGTGCCGCAGTTCTGTCATGACAGCGACTCGTCGGTGGCTCCTACCAACAGTTCCACCCCTGGTATAGTGTCCTTCTCCCCACCAGCTCTGGACCCTCTCCCAGGTCAGGCCAGAGGGCATTTTCTGGCAGAAAGCACAGTCCTCTCTTCCAAGCACCACTATCTGCTCCTGCACACACTCTCCCTCACCCCAGGGCCTCCTAGTTAAGGCAAATTGGATGGGGCCTCCGCAGAGCACTGAGAATGAATGAACCGAAGAATAACACAGGGATTAGCCCCGGAAAATTACGACTGTTTTATTCAAATGAGATGCGGAATGGATGAAGATGTTCTGCTACTGCTGAGGCTTTCAGACTTGCCCTCGTCTCAACCTTTCCCCTTCTCATTGCTCTGTCCTTCTCAGCTTCAGTGTCTTACTCAGGTACTCTACATTTCAACAAACTCTTCATGTATGAGAGCTCCCCTCCTCGCTACACACACATGCACACACACACAGACACACACACGCACGCTCACTCCCAGCCCTCTCTCCCTCTTGCCTTCGAAAAAAACTAACTCCAGCTTTTCTGTATTATCGCTAGTGGAACGAGCAGCAGACAGGATGATCTGTCTCTATACGGTACATAATATACATTCCAGAATCCCTGGGCTGTGTACCAGCCCCTCCCAGACCGAGCCAGGGGCCTGGGGTTCGAGCCGGAGTCTCTCCCTCCGTCGCTGCAGTCACCGCTCCCCTGCTTGTAATGAATGCCCAGAGACAGTAAACACACACTTGACCTTGGCACCGCACTTCTCTTGCTCTGGCTTCTCTCATGTTCAAAACTGAACTGTTGCTTCTTGTGTCTGTGTTATTGCTCGCAATATGTGGAGTCTTCTCCGTGTCGGATGACTCTGTGACTGCAGGGAGAACCGTCGTTCAAAACGGGGCAAGTCTTGGCTCGAATTTGTCATGAGGGGACCTTGCGTCTAATATTGACCGCCAGAATTGACTTGAGCGTGTGTTTTTCAGCGTCTGTGGAGAGCACGGAGGCAGTTCCTTTTTTGATAGCGTCAGCTGTCACTCTCCCACTGGCTGGTCCTCCGAGGAGACACAAGTAGGGATTGCTTTTACCAGGGTGTCACAAACTCATTCAGTCAGTCACACAGATCCGGCCAGTACGCTGTAGCACCCAAGGATCCCTTTTCGCATAAACCGAGCGATATCACGTAACCGCGGTGACAAAGAACACGGGCCAATGCATCGGGGTAGCTTTAACAATCCTTTGTCGTTCGTGGTGTATTTGGGAAGCTGTGGCCATTTCACCGGAGCGATATCCAGTGCTCTGACCTGCATGTCAAGGAGGCGACTTTTGGCTGAGTGAGTAATTTGTCTGGAGATGAAGCAGGGGTTGACGGGGAGCGATGCCACGGTCTGAATAAAGCAGGGGTTGACGGGGAGCGATGCGCTGGTCTGAAGCAGGCCCCTGTGAATGGAGATAGATGAGGACAGGCTCCGTGCTGTGATATTACACAGTAAACACCAGGAGAACACCAGAGACCAGCGCTGAGACAACAGAAGGACCCCGGGCCCCAGACATAACCACATGTGCAGAAAATGAAAGATGGCGGATGTCCAAAAAAACGGCCAAGCCGAAACAGTTCCGTTCCAGAAATTAAAAAGGTTGAGATGAGAAAACGTTAAGTCGCTATAAAGTTGGTCGCAGTCTTTTGCATATAACGTATTAATTTACGGCAGACTCTTGTATCCAAACCAGGGCAGTAATCATAATATATATTGGTCTAAATGTCCACCCCAATATATTGATATACAAATATTAGATAAAATATAAATGTGCTACGCTACGATAGGCAACCACGCACTCTGTCCGAAAAGTATCATAACAAATGTAATCATATTCATAAATAATCGTAAAAAGCTTTCAGGGGTGGACCTTCAGACTCCCCAGCAGATTTCGTCCCCCCCAATGTTGACTCCATGGTTACACGGCCTTGATCCAAACCGACGTGCAGGTGGGGCTTTGAATCAGAAAGCTCTTGATCTGTCAGTCAGTCGCTCTCTCGGTGAGCTAGCCCCTCCCCTCAAGCCTTAGCCTGAGGTGACAGAGTAGCATGCCTAACAGAGGCACTGATTGTAGTACTATGGAAGAGCAGTGATCAGGGAGAGAGAGCCTGTCGACCAGAGAGGGGGAGAGGCTGAGGACCATCATGCTAAAGGCAGGGCTGTGGCCAGGCCACTGAAGCCCACTCCGATATCCTCAGAGGCAGCCTGCCTCTCGGCCCACTCCTATACCCTCAGAGGCAGCCTGCCTCTCGGCCCACTCCTATACCCTCAGAGGCAGCCTACCTCTCGGCCCACTCTAATACCCTCAGAGGCAGCCTGCCTCTCGGCCCACTCCTATACCCTCAGAGGCAGTCTGCCTCTCGGCCCACTCCGATACCCTCAGAGGCAGCCTGCCTCTCGGCCCACTCCAATACCCTCAGAGGCAGCCTGACTCTCGGCCCACTCCGATATCCTCAGAGGCAGCCTGCCTCTCGGCCCACTCCAATACCCTCAGAGGCAGCCTGACTCTCGGCCCACTCCGATATCCTCAGAGGCAGTCTGCCTCTCGGCCCACTCTAATACCCTCAGAGGCAGTCTGCCTCTCGGCCCACTCCTATACTCTCAGAAGCAGCCTGCCTCTCGGCCCACTCCGATACCCTCAGAGGCAGCCTGCCTCTCGGCCCGCTCCTATACCCTCAGAGGCAGCCTGCCTCACGGCCCACTCCGATATCCTCAGAGGCAGTCTGCCTCTCGGCCCACTCCTAAACCCTCAGAGGCAGCCTGCCTCTCGGCCCACTCCGATACCCTCAGAGGCAGCCTGCCTCTCGGCCCACTCCTATACCCTCAGAGGCAGTCTGCCTCTCGGCCCACTCCGATACCCTCAGAGGCAGCCTGCCTTTCGGCCCACTCCTATACTCTCAGAGGCAGTCTGCCTCTCGGCCCACTCCGATACCCTCAGAGGCAGCCTGCCTCACGGCCCACTCCGATATCCTCAGAGGCAGCCTGCCTCTCGGCCCACTCCTATACTCTCAGAGGCAGTCTGCCTCTCGGCCCACTCCGATACCCTCAGAGGCAGCCTGCCTCTCGGCCCACTCCAATACCCTCAGAGGCAGCCTGCCTCTCGGCCCACTCCAATACCCTCAGAGGCAGCCTGCCTCTCGGCCCACTCCTATACCCTCAGAGGTAGCCTGCCTCTCGGCCCACTCCGATACCCTCAGAGGCAGTCTGCCTCTCTGCCCACTCCTATACCCTCAGAGGCAGCCTCCCTCTCAGCGGCTGGAAATGAAACACAGACCTTGGCTGGCCCTGAATAATAAGAGCGCACATGAAAAGGCTAGGCTTGTCGTTTGAGGTATCACATGAGAGGGAACTGTCTTTATAAGCATCTTTTACATTCACAAAATGTTCTTTGTAGTCCAACTTGTGCTCCAATTTCTAACCCTGGCACTCTGTGCCGGTTTCAGCAGGTTAGCAGTAGCTGCCAGGTTGGTGCGTACAGGATGGAGTTTGTCATCGGTATTCCCGAGTGAATGCTGTGTCAGTATTCCTTCTCGCTAATGTGAATTGGGATGTGTGTTATTCCACAACAACACATACTGTATGTTAAGTATATCAAAGGTACGGAATGTTCTTTGGCTGAGCTACACTACTGAGACAACATCCGGAAAGTGCTACGACGCGAATATTATGTTTTTTGTCGAGTCATTCGAGGGGAATGAGAGACTGCATGTGTATATCTGTTTTGTGTTGGTTCCCCAGAGGTGCTGTGGGGCCCTCGTTAGAATCATTAATTCCGGTTAACCTCACTGATGGGAGAAAAAGCGTGTTCTTTTCTTATGATCCCTCTGTGGAAATGCGCCTCGTGAACAAACGGAGGAGGTAAATAAGCTCATCGTTCCTGTGGACTGAACTACAGCATCCTCAAGTCTGGTGAGCTGAACCGTCGATCTTGGCAGTTGGACAGTAGAGGCTTTGAAAACACAACGTGCTCCCTCTGCCACCCATATTTCTTCTTAACTAAGAGATGTTGTCGGGAGCGAGACAGCTCGCTGCCTTCGCTTCAGATCAAGTCGGAAATAGAATCCTCCCTCTCCCCCTGTTGTTGCCCGGAGGCTTTATTTTCCTGGATGAGAACGGAGCTTCTCGTCTGCGGAGTGAAGTCCCACACTCATGACCTTGGGGTTAAACCGCAGATTTAAAGGCAGTCCATCTGGGGCTGCAACAAAAGCAGTTTTTCTCAAAAAGAGAGAGAGAGAGAGAGGGGGGGGGGCACTTTGAGGTGTACGCACGCTCATGCACGTCATTCACATTCTCTTTAATGGGCCGTGAATGAACACCTTTCCTGATTCATTCGTAACAATTATAGAGCCTCTCTTCTCTTTCACTGCTTCCTACGGTTTCACGTTGCTGTAAGTAAGGTATAGGGATGATAAAAACGACCTTGGAATACCTTGTTTGTCTACATTTATTCATTTAGCAGACACTTTTATCCAAAGCGACTTCCAAGAGAGAGCTTTACAAAAGTGCATAGGTCACTGATCATAACAATGAGATATCCCCAACATTGCAAGTAGTCAAACATGAATCATACATTGTGAAAAAAACTAAAATAAGTGCCAAAGGGAAGAATCATAAGAGCATGAAGGAGCTGTCTAGCCCAGCTCCATGAATGGCAAGGAAGTGTTGTCTTGTAGGGTACACTTGTGTATGCAGGGAGCACGATGTAACTGTGTCATCCTGTATGTAGGTGACATCGGATTAGGTTCATCAGTGTTTTTGCGAAGGTGCTGCATCTCTGGGTGTGCGGGACTAAGACCTGCCATGCTGCAGTGTTAATTTCTCTTTCTGCGGCTCCACAATAGCTCGCTGTGAATAAAGAGATTTGAAGAAACCCTTCCCTCTGCAAAAAAAACGGAAAAACCTCAGATAATGAGATTCTGTCTCTTTTTTTTCTCTCTCAAAGTATTATCCTCGTGTTCCTCGGCCGGCTATTTGAAATACCACCACAGTACAGTAACGACCTACGGTGACACAAGTCATTTGGAAAAGATAACGAAAATGCTAAACTAAATGGTAGGTTTTCTCCTCTGGACTGCAGCTTAACTTATTAAAACAAGTTGGTGTGTGCGGTTAGTGTGTTGGTTTCTAGAGGAGCTTCTTGGTGCAGTGTTTGATGGTCAGATAGCTGAGCGGTGAGGGAGTCAGGCTATAAATCAGAAGGTTGTTGGTTCGATTCCCGACCGTGCCAAATGACGTTGTGTCCCTGGGCAAGGCACTTCACCCTACTTGCCTCTGGGAAAATATCCCTGTACTTACTGTAAGTCGCTCTGGATAAGAGCGTCTGCTAAATGACTAAATGTAAATGTAAATGTTTGAAGAAGTGACTCAGAGTCAACCTCACCGTGAGGGGGAACTCTCCTCCCATCTCCCCCCCCCCTCCACTGGGGAAAACCACTGCTTTAGTTTGAGCTTGTTGACCAAATTATGTTGGTAGAGACACAGGGAACACTGTCACCAACGATGATACTTTTTTCATCGCCCCATTTATTTCTCTTGGTCGGCCTGCCAGAATCTGTTTTAATGTTGACGATAACCGGCGATGACGAGACTCTTAGATGTTGTAGAGACTGTGTGTGTAGCTACAATCAAAAGAAAGCAATCTGTCATGTTGCTAATGCGGCAGGCTTTGTGTTAATGAATGATTTGTGGTTTCGAGAGATCTCTCCTTCTTGTTTGCCTCAATTAGCAGATGACACATGACGTCCAGAGCCATTTCTAACATCTCCAACCGCTCCACTCTCTTGTTCTCAGTGTGTCTTCTTCTTCTATTTTGCACGGTAAGCCTTCTGCAGCGAATGTTGCAGAGCAGCAAAGTTGTGTTTTCTACTGAAATCCTTTGGGGTGAATGAGAGTGTATTCAGCACTTTATTGACCTGTGCTTAGTCAGATGTGATGAGAATAGAGATACCATAGTATGCTGTTTCCCCTGCACTGAGACCTGGGGGAACCTGGCCAGAAGAATGCTTCAGCCAACAGTTGTTACGCCTCCTCGTGTGTCCTGGAACGCTACTGGATCGCTTCCTTTGTTTGAGATAACTGTTGCTCTGACTGCTCCCTCTCTCTGACTGAGTGGGCCGGTCTGCGCTGGCTCCTCCGGTAGAGGAAGAGCTTCTCCTCTCATTGTTAAATGTCCCCCAGCGTTCACAAAGAGGCCGACTCACTGGGGCCTGCCCCGCGAGGGGCCCTGTGTTTGGCCTGATTTACGATATCACTTCGCCCATAAAGGGCAGTGTGAGGGGAGAGATTCATTAGGGAGGCCAGTTGATGTTCTAGAGAAGTCCGGAGTGGCCCTGGGAATACTGATTGGCACACAAATCTGAGCTTGTCTCATCCTCCTGGTCCATGCCCGGCCCTGCGAGCCACCCCCCCCGCGCGCGTCCGTACGACCTGGCATAAAGGAGACCTTTTTTCCTCGGCCCCCCCCAGGAAGCCAGTTATGCCCACAGCTAACCCCGGCCCCTCAGTTGTCGATACCCCGCCGTGATAACACCGTTAGAAGCGTCAGGTCTCGTCCTTGACACCCGGGGGTCTGCTCTTTAGCCCATAATGGCTTCCCTGCCGGCTGTCCCCCTCAGCACAGAGCTTGGGGGACGGGATGGAGGGGTGGAAGGATGGAGGGGCGGAGGATGGAGGGGCGGAGGATGGAGGGGTTAAGGGATGGAGGGGTGCAGGATTGGAGGGGCGGAGGATGGAGGGGTTAAGGGATGGAGGGGTGGAAGGATGGAGGGGTGGAGGATTGGAGGGGTGGAGGATGGAGGGGTTAAGGGATGGAGGGGTGGAAGGATGGAGGGGTGGAGAATGGAGGGGCGGAGGATGGAGGGTGCTAAGGGATGGAAGGATGGAAGGATGGAAGGATGGAGGGATGGAGGGGCGGAGGATGGAGGGGCTAAGGGATGGAAAGATGGAAGGATGGAGGGATGGAGGGGCGGAGGATGGAGGGGCTAAGGGATGGAAGGATGGAGGGGCGGAGGGCCTAAGAGATGGAGGGACTGAGGGAGGAAAGGGTCTCATCTCTCCTGGCCCAGCTGGGCCAGACAGGCCTGGGCAGGCTGGGAGTGCTGCTGTGTTTACTCTCACCCTGGGTCGATACGGTTTAATCCCCGAGATGATGCTTTCTCTCATGAACTCAAAAATAGCTCTTCCACCCCCTCAGTGAAGCCCCAGGCCCATTACTCTTTATTAGTTCTTACCGTCTTAAACGGGGCCATCCATTAGAGGCAAGGCAACAAACAGCCCCAGTAGGGCCCTGGTAATCTCTGCAGCCAACACACACGCACACACACACACACACACACACACACACACACACACACACACACACCTGCACATCCACGCACTCTCACAAACATGCGCGCACACACACACACACACCCACTGACCCACATAATCACACACACATACACATCCTTGGCACCGTCCCTTAATCATGGGTGGTTATTACAGGTTTAATTTTGCACCAATCAAGGATGAGAGGGGCTTTCAGACAGGGAAGGGATCCACACTGTTTTTAGAGGAACAAAACCTGCTAGTGAAACTTTTACAGCCAACCTCACTGGGCTCCTCTTTATTCCGTCTCCCTCCACCGTCACTGTGCTGCCTCAACACAAAACTACTGCCGCACTGTGTCCCTTTTGTATGGCAACAGTAAGCAAGCATAACATTATATCATATTGGATCATCTATTGATTTGAACCTTAGTGCCTTTGCCACGTTCTTACATTTGTTTGTGCCTCGGAAACATAAATTATACTCAAAGGATGCTTGAGGGTTATGTAGTATTTATCATGTGTGACACGCGGGCACAAACTCAATAGCTCTTATTAATAGCGTACTGTGTATGACCAACAAATATGATGTAGGTGATTCAGAAGGACTAGAAAGCTTTCTCTCATCCTTCATGCCTAAGAAGATTAAAGCCTGTGGGTTGGGTGGGTGGGGAGGGTGGAGGAGGGAGGGGGGAGGTGCAGGCGGGTCAGAGGGAGGTGTCGATCCAGAGCAGCAGAAGGTAATGTGATCCTCCTATGTGTGGTTTCGTGGCTACAGATGTATCCAATATCCCCGTATAATATTGTGCTCTTCCATGGAACTTCTGTGATTGGCTGCGTGAGCCGTCAGGATGAGTCCTGCTCTCCCACAGTCCTACTCCCACATTGGAAGGGTCTTGTCTTATTTTTCTTTGTCCAAGAAAGATTTCCAACTCTCTCCCTTGTGTTGCTCAATCCGTCTCTTCTAATTGTCATTGAGCTCTCTGTCCTTGTCCCCGAATCCCCTGTTGACTTGTGTTTAGTGGAGCGTAGAGCCAGCCGACCAGGAAGACCCTGGCAGCTCCTCCTCTGTGACCGAACATATCATCAGACCTGGCAGAGGGCCGGACAAGAGCTGTGTCCAGCCCTGGTGCTCTCCTTCATCGCCAGTCATTTACCCAGACTCTGTGTGTGTGTCTGTGTGTCTGTGTGTGTGTGTGTGTGTGTGTGTTTGAGAAGGCTGCTCCTCGCTCCGTCAGTCTCCTCCTTGGTCCTGCTCCACCTCCTCAGACACTGTGGTCTGGGGGGCTTCTGTGATTGGTTGAATGGGTTTGTGTAGAGCCACGGTGCTGCTTGGTTGGTCAGCTCTCCGACTGGACCTGCCGTTGTTCGGCACACACACACACACAGACACACACACACTCTCTTGTCTGCAGCCTATCTGTCCGGACGGCTTTAAAGTTGAGTCTGTTCTCCCCTGGCCCATCAGCAAGGCAGCAGTGGGGGAAGTGGTCAGCCCTGAAATGGAAATAAGAAGGAAAAAAACCGTCCAATCAGGGGTTAGAGAGGTCCAGACTGTCGTTCTCTCAGACACGGCAGACTTAGAGTGGTCTTAACTTTCCCCTCTCGTGACACACAGACTTGCATCGCTTTTCCATGTGTAGCCTCACATTTCGAGTGTGTTCGATCTGTTTTTATTAATACAGACATGCACCAGCAGACATGTATATCCGGGAGATAAGGCTGGCGATGTTTGCCGATGTTATATTCATGAGAAGGATCCTAAAGTAGTGTGCAGAAGTCAGTCTGTGAGCGCTTGGTCGCGGCTGTATCATCGTCAGCTGTGTGATTCTCAGTGTCAGCCCGTCTCAGAGGGCGGGAAAGTAATCCAGGTGTGCTGCGGAACAGGCTAATGTGGTCGTCAGGGGGATGGACTCTGATCGACAACCATCCTCACTGACTGCAGAGTATTATGGTATGTCCTGATATCAACAACTGTGAAACATCCCATCGCAGCTGAACAAAACACACACAACCCACACGACGACTAATACTAAAACAGCTTTTAGTTGTATTCGGGAGGCATGGGAAATGGTTTGTTTACGAAGGGATTTGTCCAGGCGTCGTGATTTGAAGATCTCTCGCACAGTGGGACTCCGACGAACACAATAACAGGACGATCCTCTCCACCGACACCAGCGCCAACACCGTCGGTTTCTTTATTAGTTTGACTTGTATATCCCTTTATAACACCACTGTGATGAAACAATGCATTTGGGATTTACTGTCACTTTTGTTTGTTGTCATGTTGAAAAAGACAAATTCAGCGGCAGTCACATTTGATATTGATCGTAAACATATCTAATCAACAGTCTTTTAAAAGAAAGAGAGTGATACATGTATACTTGAATATCTTAGTTTATTTGGTCAAAAAAACAAAGTGTCAAGTGGAATAGGTTGCAGGTTCAAACCCCCCCTGTACGTCCCTTTGGATACACTCATCTGCTACATGAATACATTATTGTTAATAATAAAGTAGCCCCCTGCCTTAGCGTTTGGTTTGAATATCAACCCCACCTGTTCCAAGACACATTTGACATTTTGACATTCCCCTTCACCCCCGAGGAGCCTCCCTGCCTCTTCACATGTCCCCTTCACCCCCGAGGAGCCTCCATGCCCCTTCACATGTCCCCTTTACCCCCGAGGAGCCTCCCTGCCCCTTCACATGTCCCCTTCACCCCCGAGGAGCCTCCCTGCCCCTTCACATGTCCCCTTCACCCCCGAGGAGCCTCCCTGCCCCTTCACATGTCCCCTTCACCCCCCAGAGGAGCCTCCCTGCCCCTTCACATGTCCCCTTCACCCCCGAGGAGCCTCCCTGCCCCTTCACATGTCCCCTTCACCCCCGAGGAGCCTCCATGCCCCTTCACATGTCCCCTTTCACCCCCGAGGAGCCTCCCTGCCCCTTCACATGTCCCCTTCACCCCCGAGGAGCCTCCCTGCCCCTTCACATGTCCCCTTTACCCCCGAGGAGCCTCCATGCCCCTTCACATGTCCCCTTTACCCCCGAGGAGCCTCCATGCCCCTTCACATGTCCCCTTTACCCCCGAGGAGCCTCCATGCCCCTTCACATGTCCCCTTTACCCCCGAGGAGCCTCCATGCCCCTTCACATGTCCCCTTTACCCCCGAGGAGCCTCCATGCCCCTTCACATGTCCCCTTTACCCCCGAGGAGCCTCCATGCCCCTTCACATGTCCCCTTCACCCCCGAGGAGCCTCCATGCCCCTTCACATGTCCCCTTTACCCCCAAGGAGCCTCCCTGCCCCTTCACATGTCTCCTTTACCCCCAAGGAGCCTCCCTGCCCCTTCACATGTCCCCTTCACCCCCAGGAGCCTCCATGTCCCCTTCACATGTCCCCTTCACCCCCGAGGAGCCTCCCTGCCCCTTCACATGTCCCCTTCACCCCCGAGGAGCCTCCCATGCCCCTTCACATGTCCCCTTCACCCCCGAGGAGCCCGTGGCTGTCAGCCCCAGAACTAGGCTGACCTTGATCCTCACTACCTGACAACTGCATTGTGTTAGAGGGGTTAGGCTCTTAAATACTGAGCCGTTTGTGCGTCGTGCTTCCTATTGCTTTTCCTTTTCTCATTTTGTCCCTTTTGATTTGTAAAGGCACATTCAGACTGACTTTTATAATGATTACATGTGTTCACAGGAGGCTCCAGGACCGCTTTTGCTTTGAATGGATTGCAATAATCGGTTTCGATTTATACATTCAGTGGCTTTTTAATACAATTCTCTTTTCTCCCCCCTCTCTCTCTCCCCTCCTCCCTGTCTCTCCCCCCTCTCTCTCCCCTCCTCCCTTCTCTCTCCCCCCTCCCTCTCTCCCTTTTTACTAAATGGGGTCCCTTTTATTTTTGAATCACCAGAAGCAGATTGCTCATAAACAACAGATTAAAATGCTTCTTGATGAATGTGCTCCTTTTTCATAGTCCCTGCTCATGCCTGTAATTGTAATTAAAGACCAGAGTCATTCATTTTGTCCCCAACTGTGTCATCTTTCACTTGTATCAAATGTTCACAGCAGCCATAAATGGGCCTTCCAGAAATTAAACAAAATCAGCCAACCTCGCAGTAATAGATTAAGTCTATAATGGTTTTCCTTAGAACACACTCTGAATGGGTAATCTTTAGGTCAACAACTCGAAAGTCAATCGCAGAAAGAAAGTCTCACAGAAAATACTCTCCCACCAGTATTAGGTTTAATGAAGTTGAAACAGTTCTTGTTTGAAGTGTGTTTTACCTGTCAGCAACTTAAACACAATATCATCGGGGGCTTCATAAAACAGCCATCCGCTGTTAACAAGAGAGTCAATCTGTCTGACCAGGAAAAACATATTTCTATTGAATAAAGCTTGGTGTTACAGCTTGCAAAAGAGTGTGTATGTGCCAGCTGTCCTCCTCAGTGTGTGTGTGTGTGTGTGTGTGTGTTTGTGCCAGTCTATGTTATCCAAAGTCTGCTTGAATCCTTGAAAGAGCAAGTGGTGTGTGCAGTTGCAGCAGATAACAGTCAATATCACGAGAGAGTGTGAACAGACTGTGGTCCGTGTTTGAGAGTGTGTGCTGGGTCGAGACCGAGCCCCCGGGAAAGTTTGCGTGAGATTGTATGTCGGCGTGTGGCGGGCCCCAGAGACGTGAGAGACATCACCACCTGCAGACCGAGCAGGATGACTTTGGCCCTGATTGTTCCGTCTTCCGTGGCTGCTGCCATGGCTACTGCCGCTCTATCAGGCTTTTCATTCGTCAGTGTCGTTCCACTATCTACAACAATGCCTCTTGTGTACAAACACTTCCTCTGTTTGCGCGGAAAATAACAGATTGCCCGGACGCGGTTAAATCGTTCCCGTCCTCGTGTTTTAAAGGGCGTTCTTCCGTTTTCTTTTGAAGAAGCATACCGACGTTTAAGTTGAACTGCGACGGAGGTGATTGGAGCGAGAGGCCCTAAATGGCGTGGCGATGCCCTTCAGAAGGCTCGCGGCGACGCCCGCGTCCACGCCCGCCCGCGTCTACGCCCGCCGCGTCTACGCCCCGGCTCCGCCTCCCCCGGGACCGGGCCGAGGTCAAGTGGGCGCCATGAATCACAAATCCCCTCGCTGATTTGTAAATTGTCAGGACATTGATTTACAAGGCCAGGCTGAGGAATGAAATCCCGTCTCTCAGCCAGCGTGGAAGATGGCAGTGTGCAGGGGGGGGGGTGGTGGTGGTGGGGGGGGGGAGTGTAATCACACACAGCAGATTGCTCTTGAGAAGAAGGTCAAAGCCCACTCTTTCTGTGATTAAAACCTTTTTACACATGTAGTGTTTTCTCTCCTCACTGTGGACTGGAGAGGGGAGATTGTTAACCGTGCTCAGTGCAGCCTGTGATTGCAGTACATTTAAACAAACTCAGCCCCACTTCACCCGAGCACCAGTGGGTTGAAAGTCCGCTTTAATTGTTTAATTTTGATCCAAGTGATTTGTATATACGTTTGCACGCAATCATTTTCAGACTCTGAAAATTGAATTGTGAACCTTGAATTGACAAAGCCTGATTTAGCACAGGAAATGGAATACTGAATTTTCTAGACCTGTTTTCATCCCAGCTCAAATCCATAATCTTATTGCCGTGGGTGTGTTGCCGTGGGTGTGTTGCCGTGGGTGTGTTGCCGTGGGTGTGTTGTCGTGGGTGTGTTGCCGTGGGTGTGTTGCCGTGGGTGTGTTCTCTGCTAAGGTGTCAGTACTTTTGTTTTCACCTGGGTTTTACTAGACAGACAGGAGAATATGACATGTGTCCAACATCTGGAGACTCAGAGGACAGATTAATGCACCGCGCACATTTCCCACGATTAGATCCCGTCTCATGACTGTGCAGAATACTGTTTACATACTGTTACAGTCAGCTGTAGGTGAAATGAACGAGAAAGACCTATTTTATTCATGTAGACATTCATTGTACACGATAAGCGTTGCATGGCTATCATGCTTTCATTATTGAAAGTCCAAACCACACAGTATGCAATGCCATTAAGTCATCTCTGAGGTGTTTCAGAAGCAGTCATGACAGTTATAGTTTAGTTCCTCACTGCAGGATATTTGGCAGATGTGCACTGCACAACATGGGAGCTTGTTTAAAACTTGGCTGTCCTTTCCCTCTCTTGCAGTAGCAGACTGTCGGGTCTTGGAGGGATTGCCCAGATTTTCGTCCATCCCCACCTACTTGCCCGTCGACTACAAGGTTCTCAACGCCGAGTCGGCCTTTTTCCTGAAGGAGGCCAATCAGGACTTCATGAGGAACTCCAGCCTGTTGACGCGGACAGAGCCCTTCTTCATCTACCAGGCCCGCGGCCCCCCGTCCGTCAACGCCAGCTACGGCCCCCTCTCCGTGGAGCAGCCCGTCCCCCCGGAGCTCCTGCAGACCCCCTCCGCCTTCCCCTCCTCCTCCTCCCTCTTCACCTTCAACTGGAAGGTGCAGACCTTCATCATAGACGACAAGATACACCTGGTCAAGCCCAAGGTGCAGGTGCTGTTCTACGTGGCGGGGAGGGACTGGGACGACTACAGCGCCGTGGACAAGCTGCCCTGCGTGCGCCTCCTGGCCTTCCACGAGACCCAGGAGGTGCGCGGCAGCTGCCTGCTGCGGGGCGAGCTGGGCCTGTGCGTGGCCGAGCTGGAGCCCCTGGCCGGCTGGTTCAGCCCCCCCCAGCGTGGTGCCCGGGCGCCAGAGGAGCCAGGAGGTGGCCGAGGAGGGGACGCCCGTGGAGCTCTACTACATCCTGCAGTCCACCCAGACCGGGGAGTGCCACCCGGAGGACGTGCGCAAAGGCAACTCCATCCGCTCCGACCAGGAGGGCGCGTACGGCTCGTCCACCTCCACGCCGATGCAGAGGGTGGGCAGCGTGCGGCTGTACCAGAGCCCCGTCGCCCCGCCCCTGGCAGAACACAGGCTGGATGGTAACTTCCTGGTCCTGGTGCCGGCCACGCCCCTCAGGCAGAGGGACACCATGTCTGCCTTCGTCACAGCCTCCGCCTTCTCTCCCGTGGAGATGTTCACTCTCAGGTAGGACCCTGCACGCTTACCATTACTCATGGTTGTCACGGGTTACTGTGTATCACAGGTTACTGTGTATCACAGGTTACTGTGTATCACAGGTTACTGCGTGTCACAGGTTATTGTATATCACAGGTTACTGTGTATCACAGGTTACTGCGTATCACAGGTTATTGCGTATCACAGGTCACTGCGTATCACAGGTTACTGCGTATCACAGGTTACTGCGTATCACAGGTTACTGCGTATCACAGGTTACTGCGTATCACAGGTTACTGCGTATCACAGGCTACTGTATATCACAGGTTACTGTATATCACAGTATATAGAGGTGAGCAGTAAGTAGGTATTGAAAAGATCGTTTTTTGTACTGTGGTGAATGCAGAGGTGCACACAGTATTGGTGTCTTAACTCAGGTCCATTCAAGTCACTTTCAAGTCAAAACAGCCACGTTAACCCTACCTCTGCCAAGGTAAGGTTGATTTAGCACAGCCTCAGTTACTCAGCAAAAACCGCAGTGTGTTTTTTTGTTGTTTTTTTATGGTTCCGGAGACTCACTGAAGCTGTAGGTACGAATTAGAATGTTCAGATTAGACTAAGTGATTCCGAAGATGAACTCACAATGCAAATGAAGATGTCATTAATTAAAATGCTTTCCCATTAGCGTAATGACTGCGAGCCCAGTCTTAATCACACCGGTTGAGAACATTTGTAAACTATAAGATGCGCGCTCAGACGGACGGGGGGGGTTAAGCCAATTTGTCAATCCATCGAAATGAAAACAAGCCAATGGACTGATGGGATTGTTTTATGCTTAGGTGAGTAGAAATAGACATGCAACAAAAGGCGGTTTGACAATCACTTTCTCATCTTGAACACAGAAGCAGGCTGGATGTGATTGCTTTCTGTCCCAGTTGCCTGATTGTCTGATGTGGTAAAAGGATGTGAACTGGCAAAATAAACAGATTTTCCAGCGTTCGCAGTCAACTGCCGTTCAGTTAATTTAAAGTCGATTATCAGGTGAAGCCACCTTAACACGGAAAAACAAAACGAATGTCATTTCCTCGCGAAAATCCGTCTTTTGAGTCCGTACAGGTGAAAGGCCCGGGGTAATGATGACATCTATTTTGAACAGAAAATGAGGATAATTTCTCATCACGGAAATTAACGGGCCCACGCTGGGCAGCATACGGCTGCTGCCTGTGGTGTTTTGATTTTGGCAGCAGCCCTGCATGCGGCGACTGCAGAACCAGGCAGGCCAGCTGAGAGCCGCAGATAGCAAGAGGTCTTTGGTTTCAAGCCTCTGTGTGTACAGAAGATAAGACTGCCGTCCGTAAACAACAAAAACACACCTTGATCTCTTTCTTCCTATGAGTTTTATTGTCTGTTTTCTGAGGTGAATATTATTGCCTCACGACATCTATTGCAGGTCATTTAAGACCTGGTTTTCACAGTAAACGTGTCCAGAAAATGTTTGGCATGGTAAAGGACTGAGTCATTCGTTCTTCACATGGTTCTTTATCGTAACTGGCGGAAGATCCGGAAGTCCTTTCAGCAGACTCATTCATCGTCTTGAACTCAATTTTCACTAACTCCAAATCCATGCAGCGACGAGGGCTAATTCCAAATGTTTTTAATCAGAAATAATCCAGTCAAATTTGTATAAAATGGACAGCCAGCATGTGGGCTTCTGGCTGTGTCAATCACCCCAACTCTGGGAATTTACCAACTCTGATTTGCCTATTAAAAAATCCAAGTCAATCTGGAATAGATTGTTAAGCACTTGCATTTGCATCCTTTATCGGGAAAAGTTTTTTCTGGATGTCGTTTCTTGGTGCTCATTTGCCTCGACTTCCATCAAAAACCATCTGCTTAACTTTCGACCGGTAATTGAAGCCAGTAGCTAGTGATGCAGCTCTGAATCACCATCGACATATACTACTTACAGGGACACACACATTGATCCCAGCTAGTTTACTTACATTTACATTGAGTCATTCCCCCGAGGCAAGTATGGTGGTGTGCCTTGCCCAGGGACACAACGTAATTTGGCACGGCTACCGGCAACCTTCGGATTGGTAGGCCGATTCCCTAACCGCTAAGCCATCTGACCTCCTATCCGTCTCTATGACTTCTCCTTGTCTCCCTACAGAGATACTCAGGGTGCGGTACCTGCCTCACGGTAATATTTTCATATTTTTGGGCCATTTTTTGTTGTTTGTATTGTGTGGTCCCTTGAACACCTGTGCCTCAAAAGGTTTCCCTGTCGAAATAAAGGTTAAATAAAGACAAATACAAGACAAGATTCACAGTGTACTTAGGAAATTGATCTCTCTTACATTCGTTTTTCTTGATATGAGATCCTGTAAAATCCAGTGTCTGCAAAGGGGTAGATTACAAGTCCCACTGGTGATTGATGCAACATATCTAAAATAGATTTGAACATATCTTTGCATCAAATAACATGGCTGTACACTAAGTGATCATAATAGACTAGATTGGATTAGGCAGGATTAAACACCTCATTATACTTCCTGTGTTTGATTCTTCCCTGCTGTTTTGAGTTAGAGGGGGACAGTATCTTTTTGTCTATATCAATTTTAATTAGGCCTTTTATGTCCTCGGAGAATATTGGAAATCCGTACCTGGTCAACCCATTCCCTTTCAAGCAAGCGAATATGAGTTGAATGTGTATTACCATAAATATGCTAATCATATATGTAACACCGAGCATTAACATAATTTGTTTTATGGCCGTCATTGCGAAACTATGGGACAAATGTACGTGGTTTTAAGACATTGATAATTCATTATCCCCCGCATTAGATAGTTTATATGCAAATCATATAATGAGGAAAAGGCAGAAAGTGACTTAAAAGCTTAGTCTCCCTCCGGGCACACGTTGCTGTATAGTGTCATAAAGAAAGAGACGCTCATTAAAGGAAAGTGCTCTATATTCTGTAGAGGCAATTACATCCTGGACTAAGAGAGCGTGCTTTCAGTCATACCACTTTATGCGCATTCATGTCAATCATGTGAGTAACTGGCAATGTGATGATCGGTTGAGCATGTTTGGTCAGACGCACGCAAGGATTATATATTCCGATTACACGTACATACAATCTTAAAAGTCATCTTTAAAAAAGTAATGTTATCTATACCTGCCTGATCTTTTTTCACACAAGGTCAGTTTCTGTATTTCATTGTGAGGTTGCTCAATACCATGACGACGTAGCCCTATTCGATGAAACTCCAGAAGCCACAACTCGGTGTAAATACCATTCCTGTGTGATCGTGTTCTCTCTGAAGGTCCCCTGAGTCGGCGGTGACCTCGAAAGAGCGCATTGATCCAAGCGTCACTGCTAGTCTTTAAAGATGAGATAAATGCAATAGCATGCCACGGGAAAAAGGTCCCCTGCAACAAGTGATCAATTGTCGTTGACTGATGATTCGCAGCCCATGAGATTAATTGCCTGTGATTACATCCGGCGCCATGTCTGCAGGTTTAAACTATGCGTGTGTCTCTTTGTGTTTGCGTGCAGTTCGACACCGTCGCTTCTCTGCTCATAATTTGTTTTACTCATTTGCCCCCCATCAAGAACAATCTACAAAACATTTGTCTGTAAACAGATTTAAATGACACTTGAAGTTGACAGATAGGAGGTCATGGGGTGTGTGTGTGTGTGTGTATGTGTGTGTGTGTGTGTGTGTGGATGTCTGTGTGTGTGTGTGTGTGTGTGTGTGTATGTGTGGGTGTGTGTGTGTGTGTGCGCGCATGTGTGTGTGTGTGTGTGGATATCTACGCAGAGCACACCCTGTGAATACCGAAAGCGGCAAAACTACTTAGTGTGAATCAATTAGCCTCATCTTTAAAAGGCAGTGCATCACCGAACACGTTATCCGCTAATATGCTTCATTAAGTGCTGATGGACAACAATGAACTCATGTATGCAGTGGTGGCCTTCCAGATCAGCAGGTGCCGGATGCTGTGGATCACAACCAAAATGGAGGGGGGGGGAGAGGGCAGTGTTTAGAACATCTAGTCTGACTTCTGGACAGGTGTTGGGTGTTGCCTGGTTCAGCCTCAAGTGACCCATGGCTGTGTGCGATAGGAGGGCCCTGGATGAAATGGTATTATCTTTCTTTACGGATAATTGTTTGTGTCTCGGTAGATTTGATTAGTTTTTTCTTTTTTTTCTTTCCTTGCAATAGCGATGGTGATTTGTGTACTCACCTAGCAGCTGTGATGGGGTGAGCCTTCCAGCTGCTGTGGAGTGTTCCGGAGTGTTCCGGAGTGTTCCCTGCACATGCCTGGCCTCCTCTGCTTTGCCCCACGTTATCACAAATCTCCCCCTTTTCCTTTCATTAAAAGACCAGCCAAACCCGTGCATGGACAGCTGTTGTATTAAAAGCGAGCTGTTAGCTTTTCACTCAATTAGCATCTGCGAATGACATCTTTTGATACAACGAATTATTTGGGCAGAAAACAAATTGTATTGGCAGATACTGACACAGCTTAACATAAATTCAGCCGGATAAGAAAGCTGCATCGGGGGGTTTCGCTGTACCTTGACCTTCTCTCTCTCTGTCTTTTTCTACTCTTTGTCTACCTGTCTACCCCGCTGGAGTTCAAGTTGACTTCTGTGTTTGCACTGTCAATATGAGCAGTACGCGTGGTTGTCCGGGGCGACCGTACGTGAGTGACTTTTACAGTGTCCAGGGCCTGACACAGACCTCCACAGAGCAGATTTACTGCTTTTATAGAGGAGGTTCTTATCACTGTGTTAGTGCGCACGGGCCGTGTGTGTGTGGTGGTGTGCGTGGTGTGTATGGTGTGTGTGTGTGTGTGTGTGGTGTGTATGGTGTGTGTGTGTGTGGTGTGTGTGTGTGCGTGTGTGTGTGCGCACAGCTCTGAAAACCCACGCTCACCGTGGGCTCATTCAATCCCCCTCTCTCTCTCCCTAACAGAGAGTAGCTTTTAAAGAGCCTCTATTAGGGCACCAATAAGCAGCATTATATGGTTAAGTGCACATATAGAACAAAGTAAACAACAAACAAATACGATACCTGGCATGAGCCAGCGCTGCTGCACAGCTAAGTATCCAGCCTGAGTGGATAAGGTTCCACCAGGCTGTTGATACCGCAGCCCATGGATCACTCAGCGGTCCGACATTCACACCAGGACATTAATGGTGCAATCTCATTTGAAAGCCATAATCATTTACGATAAAGCGGCAGGGAATCAGCATCTGTTGGAATTGAACCGCAGGACAGAATGATGACATGAAAGCTTTGGTAAATGCTTTTGCCGTTGGCCAGTATATAAAAAAAGAAAGATCCCCCCACCAGAAGCTAAGTTGTTGGGTGATGTAGAGAGACGATGAAGGATTGTAGCGGTTGTACCGTTCGCTAGTCTCGCTTGCCCAAAATATGACCCCGCGCGGTTTTCACGGCGTGTAGCGCAAACCGTCCCCGTCGGGGGGACAAACATCTCTTTTATCCGTTTCTTTTCAGCTTCGTGCAGCTATAGCAGTCGCTAGTTGAGTCGTCGCGGCGTCTCCACAAGGCCGCGGTGATAAATGTGTTCCCTAAAACGAGGGGCAGACACACACAGCGCATCCAAACATGGCGGCCGTGACTTCTGTGCCAGAGCTTCTCTCGACCATAAGGCAGGCTGGGCGACTCTGCGGTGTCATGGCCCGGACACCTTATTTCTGCTGAGCTGGCCTGTTGGCCTGTTGCCCGATACGTTCTTAACACTTTTATTATTGGACAGACAAGCTCATCTGTGGCCCCCGGACAGAAGTTGACGAGGTCCTGTTCACAAACACTCCTGCCAAAAAGATGGAGCAGAGAAGTGGAGAAATAGCGTGGCTGAACAGAGTCATTGTTGGCTCCTCCAGCCACCCATCCCCTCCACCCTGCCCATCCCCTCCACCCTGAACCACCCCCCCCATCCCCTCCACCTTGCCCACCCCACCCCCCACGAGCTCAGTTCATGCTTCTCCACAGGGGGTCCTTCAAGGCCCCTCTGGCTGTAGAGCTGCTGCTGTGAGACTAACACACTGCACTGTAAGCACCTAGATTGTGGCTGATTACTTGCTTACATTTGAGTGGCTGTCGATTGGTTACACAGGGTTTTGGTCTTCTTTAAAACCCATTATCCTTCTATATAACACACACACACACACACACACACACACACTGTTTTGGGGTCTAAACAGCAAGATATATTACATGACTACAACTTCATTACGTCCTTGTTGATCGGACCCCTTCTGTGCTGCTGTTGTCTCCACGTAACCTCTCCCTTTTTCATTAACATGTTAATTAAATGTTGGCGAACATTTGACACTTCACAAGCTTTCATGTACTGTATTTGAAGTTAATCGAGGTCACATTCTCGACGCTGATGAAAATGCTGATCAGAATAAGGTTTAGAGGTTCCCAACCGGTTTTGTAGCTCCGCATTAAACATGCATTAGAGTTAATTATGTTTTTGCTGAATGACTGAATTAAATCATGATAATCCTTTCTGTTTATTATCAGTGCTAATTACTGGGTCAGCTTATTCAGTCTTAGTGGAGTAGTATTTCTCTGTCGCTTCTTTAACTGCAGTGCAGACGTGATCAAAGCGTCGTCTTGTCATTAACTACAATCTCTAATCTAGACTTCCGCACGCATTATACAAATGTATTTTAATTGTTCTGGTTCTTGATTTGATTATTAATAGGATCAACATAATCTTATAGTACTTGTTGCCGATTCACACAGTTTACAGTCGAGGCTCACTGATACACTAGCACATTAAATCTAGTAAATGGAAAATTCGGAAGGCTATTTATCAGTCAATAGAGAATGGCGTGAATAATTTTCACGCCATGACCAAGTAACGTATTGCTGAATCAATTTTGCTTGAAGAGAATTATTGGGATGTGATTAGGAGTAAGAAAGACATAATATCCCATCTATTATGAGAAACATTAGCACAATAAACAGTGGTCAATGGGTAAATCACCCAGGCAACCATTAATAAAATCCACTCAAGGTTGAATTCACTGAACCAACAGAGGAGCTTGTTCTGACTCAGAGAACAAACACACACTAGCTATTAGTCTGCTAAACAGGCTGTGCAGAACAGTTCAACTCCCCAACCCCGAGAGTAGAGCGATGTGGGGAGGGCTGGTGGTGCAAACCCAATACTTCTTATCTTCCTTACCGCACAAACAGAGCGTGCAAACAAACAATCAAGAAAAAGGGATTTTTTAAAAACGGCATCCAAATATGCAAATGAAGACACGATAGATCGCTTTTTAATTGACTTTTAAGTGTTCTAAATATAAGGAAACACATTGCACCCTAAATACAGTCTTGTGGAATATGGTGTTGTTCATAATAGATAGGCAGAGTCTCCAAATCACTGCCACCAGGTGCCTTCCCACAGAACGGCACGCCTCCGTAGTTACATGTGACCCCATTAGAGGAAAAGGAGAATTCCCTCTCGCAAATTGTTTTCAAATTGCCTTAAAAATTGGTACGCGTCCCGTCACCGTTGTGAATCTGTGAATAGATTAGAGGGAAAGCGTGCACGACATTGCGAAAGAGATTTACTTGCTGTAATCCACATTTTTGTCCTCCTCTTAAAAGAATGAGTCATGATGGTGGTGTGTGATGTGCAAAAAGCCCAAGGACGCCGTCTCTACTGGGAGCCCATATAATCACTGTCTGCTCCACTTCTCTATTGATTCCAAAAAAGGACACTGCAAGTTTAGCCACGGGCAAGGGGGCTGCGTTCAATTTATTTAACCCCCTTTAACTGCTCTGTGGATGCGGCTACTCTGGGGGCTTCATGAGAAGTGAGTCATGTGATCATGTGAATCATTCTGATTCTGAATCATGTGCATGGCATTACCTTCACCCAGCCAAGGCTGTTGTCTCGTCCATGTTAAGCCTATCTTGCACAGGCACTGTGCAGGATAGGATGGGTGATGATTCTGTGAGGTTTCTGTGAGGTTTCAGTGAGGTTTCAGTGTGGTTTCTGTGTGGTTTTCCAGACATGAGTTGCCTCCAGTATGTCTCTACAGCAGAGCTATCTTTGACCGGCAGATTGCCAGCTTGCCAGTGACTCACAGCTCGCTATGGTTGGATTCCAACTGGTCGGGCGTATTATCCGTTTACTATCTGTCCTCACTGCTGACGACCCACGCTCAGAGCGCCACGTTGGAAATCTCTCCCAAAACGAATGTGGGATTGACCCACATTATCCCCCAGACCGCTATCACCTACCTGGGATGTTTATCTGGCTGTCTTCCCCCTCATCTGGAGATCAGGACTGACTTATCCACAGAGACATCCAGCTGCTCTCGCTGTTGCCAGGGCCAGTAACCTGTCTGGGCTGTTGTGTCAACAGCCTCTCTCACGTCGCTCTGTCCTGACCTGCTGTGGGGCCGAGCGGTACTTGCAAGTAGCCACGAAGAAATGGCTAACTTGGGTTACGGGAGTGAGCCGGGGGCCCTGATGTGACGGGGTTTCCCTTACGCTCGTCTGGACGCTCGCAGAAAACGTCACGTTTTGATTACGTGTCAAATCTCTCGCGGAACCGATTTAAATACTCGGTTCGAGCGGGGGTTTTGGTTCGGATTGAATTGGATTCGTTTAATCCGTTACTTGGGCATTTTGAAACAAAGTCAGATACGGGACTGAGTGTATGGTCAGATGGCGAAACTCAAGTGCCGTCAGTGGACTTCAAACCCCATCGTCTTTAATCCCAGAGAGATGGAGAGTAGGTACCTTTCCATGGTTATCAGTTTAGTCTGAGAGGAAGAGGATTGTGCATCGTTCTGTCCGTCAGTAGCAGGGTCACCCTAGTTTCATTGTCCCAGCGGGCCAGTGATCAAAAGCCCTTGGTGTGAACACCCATTCACACGATGAATATGAATTGAGGAAACATGTAATTAAAGGCACACACACTGACACACGCACACACACAGACACGCACACACACAGACACACACACAGACACGCACACACTGACACACGCTCACACACTGACACACACACACACTGACACACGGCCCTGCGGTCCCTTTTCTCCCTGGTCTGCCTTTATTCAGCAGCTCTCTCTCTCGTCTCTCTCTCTCTGGGCACACGTTTCACGCTCGTTTTTGTTCCATGTTTGGTTTCCATAGATACCACCTTGTTCGACTCAGTCACAGTCGATGCCACTGTTGTTTGTGGCGTTTTTTTGTCTCTTGCCTGAATGACCATTAATCACGGCCGTCCATGGTCACCTTGGGTCTCTCTCAGACTCACCTCAAAACGTCTCGACCAAACACAGAGCGACGGTCACCGTACGGTGGGCGACTCCCCCCCCCGACGACATCGGCAGCTGCTTGTGTTTGCCGAGACGAAAAGAGACGGCGACGGCAGCGATTCCACCGTCTCTCAAACACGTCCCCCCTCCCTCGTGAACGCTCGTGTCAGGAGCGTGGACCTTCCAACACCGTGCGTTTTCATCACCTGCTTTGTTTAAGGGACTGAGAGTGGCTTTTCTCTCTGCGTCAGTATAAAGAGAAGGTTCCCTGGAGTTTCCCGCTCGTTGGGAAGATGGATGGTGCCTGTCGGGGAGGATGTTGGACCAGCGGTCCTCCCTGGAGACCCACCTGGAGGCTGGATGAACTCAGCACACACACCTCACACACACCTCACACACACCTCACACACACACCACCACACACACACACGCCTCACACACACGCCTCACACACACACCTGGAGGCTGGATGAACTCAACACACACCACACCTCACACACACGCCAACACACACACACGCCACACACACACGCCTCACACACACACTTGGTGGCTGGATGAACTCAGCACACACACACACACACACGCTTCACACACACACACACACACACACACCACACACATGCCTCACACACACACTGGAGGCTGCATGAACTCAGCACACACACACCCCGTGTCGATGCCATTTGTAGTGCGACTCGAAAAGCCTTTTTTTTCACTTAATTTTTTTTGGTTAGGCAAGGGAATTATTGCCTACACTTTCATTTTACTTGATATCTTTTATAACACTTAAACAGGAAATGACACCTGTCATGCCTGTGCTTAGTTGATTATACTTATTTGATTTATTGACTTCACATCGACGCCACTCATGCGACGGTCGAGTGCATTACGTAATGGCGACGCAAAACTCTCAAAATCCCCTCTCTCTTCTGTCCTGTCAGTCCTAACCCCAGAGTAGAGCTGGTGTATAGAACTGTTCTAGAACCTATGGAGGCTCACATCCAGTGAAATATTCTGCACTGGTGGCAAACACTGTAAAAACGCGAAATGGGATTGCATTTCATTCCAGGAAGTTGTGTTGTGATCACATGATTTATTTAATGTTTGAGGGGGGTTTATTTTAGTATCTGATTTCGTATTGCTTCATATTTTATTGAAGTTTAATAAGCAATAGTGAGCTTTGGAGTAGATGAGATATTGTTTTTCCTCCGCAGATTCCGTATTCGGCGAATTTATTTTCAACTTGTTTCAGCATGTCCACACAACTCAGCACTGTGGGACTCGGAAAGCGAAGAGATGCCGAACAGCACCGTGGCATTTCCCATGCACTTCCAAAGTTTGTTGGGTTATTTAACCGGCTGGCATTTACAAAGGCCATGGCCTTTGCCTGTTCATTGGGTGCCTTCGATGTCAATGTTTCCGTGTTCAACATGAGTTTTTCCAGTGGCCGTGTCAGCGGCCTGCTCCTCTCAGGGCTGCAGACGCCCGATCAGCAAGAGGGATCGATCCCCAAGCTGCTCCCTGTGATCTTGTTCACCTGTCAATCCCTCCCTGATCTCCCGGGGGCTAATCGATGGCCTGCAGCGCCCAGATCCTCTACTCTGCAGAATTGCAATCCCCCCTCTCCCCCCTCTCCCCCCTCTCCCCCCTCTCCCCCCTCTCCCCCCCCCACCCTCCGTCTCTGTGAGGGGAGATCTACAAGGTACCGGTGACACGGGTTTGACCCAAACACACAACGTTAATTGCTCGGGGGTCGACGCGGCACCTGAACTTCTTCTTCTCCGCCCTTTACGTAACTCGTGGAGCGCGCGACAGAGCCTGCGGAGGCGGAGGAGCGTCGAGGAGAAAAGGAAGGAGACGGATCGTCCGTGAGCGGGACGAGCGTCGCCGGGGCTCTGCTACGCGGTTAAGCCGACTCCCTGCTGGGAGGGGGGGTTAAGGATTCGCGGCTGGGGAGGGAGAAACTCCCGGCGTGTTTGATCAGGGCCGGGGCCGGCCTAAACGGAAGACTAATGGGCGGAGGGAGCCTCCCTGACGGGCTCGTCAGAGTCCTGTTCACACCGGCCCCTCCTGTCATCCATCTCCCTTCCAGCTGATACTGGGAGATAGCAGTCCCATTGGGGGGGGGAGAGGGGATGGGGGGCAGTAGTGGTCTGAGAACACCATACCCGTACAGCATGTCATTAAGAACAGCCTTTGTTACCCCCCCCCCACCACCACCACCACACACTCACGCACACACGCGCACACACACACACATCACAGATTAAGGTGAAAGATGGGTTGTCTAGTTGAGTCAGGGAGAAGCCACAAGGCTGTGCTCTGCCTCTCAAACAGGCTGGATGAAAATGCGGCTCCCATCTTCTCTAATCACTGTTTTCGGCGAGGGTTACATGTGAGGGTTACGTGTGAGGGTTATGTGTGAGGGTTACGTGTGAGGGTTACGTGTGAGGGTTACACGTGAGGGTTACATGTGAGGGTTACATGTGAGGGTTACATGTGAGGGTTACATGTGAGGGTTACACGTGAGGGTTACACGTGAGGGTTACACGTGAGGGTTACATGTGAGGGTTACACGTGAGGGTTACAGTGAGGGTTACATGTGAGGGTTACATGTGAGGGTTACATGTGAGGGTTACATGTGAGGGTTACACGTGAGGGTTACACGTGAGGGTTACACGTGAGAGTTACACGTGAGAGTTACATGTGAGGGTTACATGTGAGGGTTACATGTTTGCTGTATGACGTGTCGGGAACACGCTTGTGTTTAGAGTCACATGTCAGGGCAGTGCCAGAAATATCAGTGATAGCGCCTAGCCAAGCATCAGATGATTAACTGACCATCGTTGTCTCTCGAAATGTGTTTGTAGCTAAGTGATGAAGAGTCCTGTCAAACAATTACAGTTACAGGCATATATGAATTGCTTCAGTCTCACTGGCGACTGACAGTCTCAAGGTATATTTATGTCCTCGATATACTTTCCCGGTTCTCAGGAAGAAGAAGTCTCTTCAGTAAATAATTGGATTTTGCTCCGTCTCTCTTTCTCCCTGTGAAGCTTTGATGGGAGCGTTTGGATGGTTGCATTGAAAGATCGGAGATTGAGGATTATTGTTGTTCAGACGTGAGCCTTTCTGTCTCACTCATGGTCCTTGGTGGGTTCTGTCAATATATACGGTGTCATTTTACACCCCCCCCCTCCACACACACACACACACACACACACACACACACACACACACACACACACACACACACACACACATACACATACACACTCCCCCACACATACCCAGTATGGCAACGACAGCCTTTACATTGTAATTGAAATAACTAAACTACATGGTTGTTGCTCTCATTGGATTATCCTGTACCTATGTACAAATGCCAAAAGTACAAATAGAAATAAAACTATTTCTATCTTTAAATCTATTACTATATTATTGACTATGCCATTGTGAGAAGGAAATTGTTGAAAACCTCAACAATGCACACACAGCCACACACACACACACACACACACACACAAACACTTACAGATACACAAAGGCAGTCATTCACACATAATGTACCTGAATAACCATAGGACTGAGAACTCTTCCCACAAAGAGAAAGGAATGGAGATGTTAGCATGCACATTCTGTGTTCTCTCAACCACTTACGCCATGCTGAGTCACTGACCTCGCTGTGGACGTCTCGCTGCGTGACGCCTCGCTGTGTGACGGTGTTTGTCTTGTCTTGTACCTCCAGCTGTTTCTATCAGCTGTAAATGAAATGGCCACAATGTCCCTTTGTGTCTTAACAGTAGCAATCTTCCTGCTCCTGAAAACATGGGAAGAATTGAATGCGAATACAACAATTACAATTCAAACTTTATAACCCAAACTTGGCTTTTTGTACAATCTAGCCATTTCTATATAGGTTGGAGGTATAGCAGTTCAGCATGCGAGTCTGTCCACTGGGCTGCTTATCTTGAGATTTCGTGTTCTCTTCAGAGCCTGTCAGCAGCTGCAGTCTCACTAAGCCTTGCTTAAGTGCCTTTCTTGTCTTCACCAAACCGCCTCAGTATCCTCCCGTTCGGTGAGGGAAAGAAACTCGACCCAAAGCACACGGTCGGGTCTCCAATTGACGATGCCGTGCCTGTATTTACATGGGTTTGGGTATTTGTTTGAAGCAGATGGCATGGCGGGGAAAACATGGAGCAGTGCTTCTCCCTGCAGACACAGCTGCAGGTTACCAAGGAGATGTCAAGTAGTAAATGTTTGGGAAATGGTGTCCAAC
This sequence comes from Mallotus villosus, assembly GCA_903064625.1. Lineage (NCBI taxonomy): Eukaryota > Metazoa > Chordata > Actinopteri > Osmeriformes > Salangidae > Mallotus > Mallotus villosus. Next base: position 33,568 of record CAEFZP010005789.1, on the reverse strand, counting down.
TGCCACCTTCCATGAAGTGCCACGGAAAATTCCAGAAAGGCCGATGGCGTCGCCTATAGGGATATCCGGCGTCAGCCACACACACACGTTGAGATGTCGTGGCGATGGTGAGACGTCACCCCGTTCGCCGTCCTGCGACAGAGGCAGCGACCTAGTGAGGTCATCTCCGCACGGCGCTGCGGCTCTACTGCACCTCGCTGGAGAACTCTCTCCTGACGACGGCTTGTTTTATCACGTCTCTCCTGGTGGAGCTTAATCCAGACCCCCAGAGGGAACGGTCTGCGCTGCGCCATGGACGCCCAGCTGGGCCAGTGCCAGCCCCCTGCCAGCCTCCCCCAGCCTCCCCCCGCCTCCCCCTCCACCCGGCACACAGACCGGCCCAGCAGGGGGGGTCGAGGCTGTATGGTGCCCATATCTGAGCACGTCTCTGCCAGGGCCGGCTGGTGGTGACTGGGAACTCTCCACAGAAGCCTTTCCACCAGCTACATCACAGCCCACTTAGCAAACAAGATGCATTAATTGCTTCAGTCTCGTTACCTCCGTGAGTAAACACAGTAAACATCCTTAGCTGCGATGAAATGGAGCGCACTGTAAATAATGTGCATTTGACTGGAGGAGGTAGCGAGGTCTGCGGGTTTCTGTGTGTGTGATCATGTGTGTGTGTGTTTGCACAAGCATATGTAAGTGTGTGTGTGGGATCATGTGTGTGTGTAAGCACAAGCATATGTAAGTGTGTGTGATCATGTGTGTGTGTGTGTGTAAGCACAAACATATGTAAGTGTATGTGTGTGTGTACGTGTGAACAAGAAAGCAAGCGTGAGCCTGGGTCCACTCCAGACTCCACGCAGGCCGACATTGAGTCATCACAGCCACAGGGAGCGACTCCACTCCCCGTCAACGAGCTCCCGTACACACACGCTCCAGCCAATGCACCATCCACCCTGGATACAAGCATCAATTAACGGGCGTGTTTGAATCCCGGGAGAACACGACTTCTAATACCCAGACCTCACATGTGCATTAGCCTCTCCCTGCTGCGTGTCTGCATGGTTGCGCGTTGACTGAAGA
>CAEFZP010005789.1:0-27500 GCA_903064625.1 Mallotus villosus | reverse complement strand
ACTCGTGTAATTGGCAAACGGATATCCAGACGAAACCATCTCCCTCCCCCTCTTCACGGGCCCTCAGCGGAACAATGGAAGCGCCGGCGGTCGTCTCCGCGGTGAAGATTTCAGAAAACTGAAACGAAAGGCGGGAACCGCGCCGACTGCCGAGACGCCAGGCGGTCGGCACTCCTCGCGAGCGCGGCCTACAAGCGCTCGCAGCGCCACGACCGAAAGCCAATAGTTCATGGAGAATTCCTGTCACATCGGTTTCAGTCCTCTCCCTCCGTCTGAGTCATCTCAGGTCCTGTCTCCGGCTCCAGGCCCCGGGCTGCCACGGCCCTTGTCAGTCTGGGGGGAAGCGATAAAATCCATCAGACTATATATTAGATGCAAATATTGACACGGACACAGGTGGGGAATTCTAAACGCTCTCTTATCATCCCTGTTGACATTGGCGATGGTTAAGAGAGACAGAGGATGAATAATTCATGCTGGGATTAAAAGTGCGGCCTGATGCGGGCCTGATAGACTGTCCGGAATGCTCGCCGCGGGATCTGGAGACGCTGCTGGAGGCTCGTCGACAGCCCGTCCACTTTGCCTCTCGCGCAACTCACACAGTTGTTTTTTTTTAATCACTCAATTTATTTATGACTTTACGCCGCTTTTTACATTTCCTCACTTTGAACAAAACGCTAATTATATTCCCGCTTCCGTCCCATTAACATTTCATCGTGACTAAAAACTGCTTACGAAGAACTCAAGCCGTACTTTCCCCTCAGACGGCAGATATTTCAGTCTCTTAATAGTACACCATCTGTTTTGCCTTCCCTCCTCTGAATGCTCGGGATGAGCGGCACGACAGATTGATTTAACCAGCAGCCGAGTGCGCAGTCACGCTCTGCGACAGCAAACAGTCTCTCATCCACACACTCTGGCTTCATGGAGTGTCAGAGGGCAGCTCTGTCACTCCACAGTGGCCTGGAGATAAATGACCGGACTCTCACACACACACACACACACACACACACACACACACACACACACACACACGTACTGTAGCATGACCTCACAGACACACACACGCGTACTGTAGTATGACCTCACAGACACATACACACACACACGTACTGTAGCATGACCTCACAGACACACACACACACACGTACTGTAGCATGACCTCACAGACACACACACACACACGTACTGTAGCATGACCTCACAGACACACACACACACACACGTACTGTAGCATGACCTCACAGACACACACACACACACGTACTGTAGCATGACCTCACAGACACACACACACACACACACACACGTACTGTAGCATGACCTCACAGACACACACACACACACGTACTGTAGCATGACCTCACAGACACACACACACACACACACACACACACGCACTGGAGCATGACCTCACAGACACACACACACACACACCACTCACACACAAAGCATGCCCGCACACACACACAAAGCATGCCCGCACACACCACACACACAGTCATACCGTATCCACTACATGTGTACACTGTCAAAACAGCTATTTGTGTGTGGATAATGGATAAATGGATGGTTACGGTTAGATCTCTGTATTCAAGGACACACAGGTTCACTGCAGCAAGTCATGTAGCTTCGAACTAAATACGGCGTCCGTGCAATATTTCTCTCAACATCACATCTGTTGTTGTTCAAGGGGAGGGGCAATGGGTTGCCTGATGTTGCAAAACATAAAAAATGTTGTTTGTTGCAGTGACTTGCAGTGACTTTGGGTATCTGTAGAATGTTGATTAGCCTCGGAAAATGAAGTTTGCGGTCTGGTGTTATTGTCGTATTTGTTGACTCCGGGGTAATGTGTTTGTGTGTGATTTGTGTAGGTGTGTGCGTTTGCATAGAGCGCACGTGTGTGTGTGCGAGAAGCCTAAGGTAGTTATTGTTGTAGACACGAATGCCATGGTTCCATCAGCCGAGAGCAACACGCCATCACACCCCCCCTCCACTCCAGTCCCCCAGACGCCACCGTCAGCCTGGCCTCACCCCCCGCCGTGGAGCCTCATTCCCCACCCAGCGCCGATGTAGGCTGGTGAACCAGGGCGAACCACCCTCCCACCCCCCCATCCCATCCACAGGGCCTGCTGTTGGGGGATGCAGATGGGGGATTAATGGAGAGGAACTGCTGGAGTAGAGGGTCAGCTGGGAGGAAGCGCTGTTCCCCGCAGCGCGGAGCCAGACCCTGGGAGGGGAGGAGTGGGCGGGCGGGCGGGTCTGTGGGCGACGGCAGCAAAGAGAGACCTTTTTCTCCTTTTCTAGTGTCGCTCAGCTTCCAACTTTATTGGATTTCCCCTCAGAAGATGTTTATGTCCTTCTCTCACACACCGAGGGACAGCTTCCGCTTCTAGTGATCTCATCGTCATTTACGGAGGGAGCCGCGCGGGAGTCCGAGCGTGGCTCCGGCCGACAGTCAGGGCCGGGCTCGGAGGGGAGGGGAGGGGGGGAGGGGGGAGCGCTAGGTGGCGGGGAGGGTCCATGTTTTTCCCTCTGCTCCAGGTGAAAGGATCACGATGAGGTGAAATGGTGTAGGAATTGAGCACGGACCGCACCGGGTTCCCCTGATTGCTTCGGGCCTCGCAGACTCTGTCCACGGCCCCGTGTTCCACTCAGGGTTTTTCTCCAGCGGCGGTGTGGGAAGCGGCCGCTGCCCGTTCTCCGAATTGTTTTTCGAACGGTTTTTCGGCGAGGAGTGGGTTGTTCCTCGACCCGAATCAGTGCACCGTATTAACAGTTTAAAACTCAGCCCAGCACTGGAGCTCTGTGAGAGTTCTCAGCCCGGCAGTTCTGAAAAGCAACACGTTCTTTCCACTTTTTTTTCACCGTAGAGTAAAAACTCAAAAGAGCCTGATTCCTAGTTTCAGGGTTTGGGAAAAAAGAACCCGCGATGCTGCTCTGTTTATCGGGGTCCCTAATCGTAGAGATTGACATCCTCGCGGTTTGCGAGAAAGCCAAAAGTTTGTTTGCCAAAAGTTTGAATGTTTGTCTGCTTTAAAGCCTTGCTGTTTGAATCGTGTGAGCCCCACAGGGGTGATCCGCACCAGGAGTTACAGCCAGTATTAGAAGACTTCAGATGGACACACCAGACTGTGGGAGGTCTCTCAACATACTGGATGCAAGGCCGTATTGACCATTAGGTCAATACTGTAAATGCACTTTTACTATTCACCGAGGATCTCTGGCTCGGACATGGCATGTTGGGACTGTAATGACTACGATCCCCTGGGCTCTGTCGAACATTCTGCACTCAAATGTCTCCATGGAGACCATGATGGACATTCTGTCTATTCAAGCACACACCCACACACAGCGTAGAAATGCTCTACCTTCAATGTTCCATAGAGAGGGAGAGAGAGGGAGAGAGAGAGGGAGACAGAGGGAGAGACATAGAGGGAGAGAGCGAGAGAGAGGGAGAGAGAGACAGAGAGGAGAGAGGGAGAGAGAGAGCAAGAGAGGGAGAGAGAGGCAGAGAGGGAGAGAGAGGCAGAGAGAGAGAGAGGGAGAGAGAGAGGGCGAGAGAGAGAGGGAGAGAGAGAGAGAGGGAGAGAGCTAAGGAGACATTGAGTGGCTGAGAAAGTCTTAAAGTGTCCGTTTTTCAATTTTATTGAGCTTCAATCCCAAGCTCCATCGCTGCCTATCTGTTTCTATAGAGGTTTGCAACGTGGGTTTGTCCTGTGCTATAGAAGCATCACATCACATAGAGGATAGGGGCTGCCAAAAACAGTGTCATTACCGCCTGGGAATAGGACAGCCCACTTCAGACAGAGAGAGAGACGCAGCTGGTGGTGAGCCGTGTCCTGTCCCCTGGATGAAGCCCTCCTGGGTGGGAGAGGATCATTAGGCCCAGCACGGCCCTCCGATCCTGGGAGGAGTGGAACCCTCTTCCATCTGTCGTCCTCCACATCCTGCCCTTCGATCCTGGATCCTGTCATCCAAGCAGGAGGGCTGCTAGACTCATTTGCTTGAAAAGGATTATGGATCTCGTTTGTTCTTGGTTTGGTGTTACTCGGTCATCACCGGTGTCGTGTTTTCAGACGACCAGAGTGCCGCCGACACCAGAGTTCCATGCAGAGTACATCTGGGAAACAGAGGGAAACTCTAGTGTTTTATTCCCTCGACATCAGTTGTTTGTGGCCCAGTTGCCCCGAGGGTAACGGGTTCAACCCTGCAAAGAGGCAGGGGTGGACGTGCGGTCCTCAGCTTAACCTGGGTGCTGTGACGGCTAGGCGGCGGATTTGTCACTGGAAAAGTGGAACTGGAGAGTGGGGTGTGGGTGTGGGGGTGGGGTGGGGGGGGTGTGGTGTGTGTGTGTGTGTGTGGGGGTGGGGGGGTGGGGTCAGAAGTCTGATTGCCACCTCTGACTGCACTCCACTGACCTCCATCCTTTGATGGCATAGAGAGAAAAATCTATTTAATTTCTCTCTCGGCCACTTTTCCCTCCAACCCCACGCTGTTCTGTGTGCGCTGAATGTGCAAATGACTAATGTAATGGTGGAGATTTTGTTACACTGTAGATGGTCACTGTGAACATTACCCTCCTTTGTAGTCTGTCGAGGCACAAGGACATTGGCTCTGTAATTTGCCACAGCCGGAGCACACCTTTCATAACAGCCATTCTTCTTCTGGTCGAGACTGAGAAAGTGAATATACCTAATCAGAGGAGCTACTTTCTGGGATCGACGTGAGACAAAGAGGGTGCAGGGAGGAAGCTGTGACTCAGACTCATGTTTGCTTGACTGTTTGATTCTGGTTGTGACAAAGCAGTCCGTTCGTTTAAAGAAAAAATTGCATTTGGTCGACCACGCATTTGTATGTGTGTCGAGACGTGTATTTATTTTCCATGCCATTTGCTATTCACCTGGAATTGTATGTATATGTTTCCCGGTGTGGTTTCTTTATCACGTGCAGTTAAAGTTTGGATGAAGTGATAGCAGCTGTTTGGAATAACCCCCCCCCGTGTGTTTCCCCCTGTTCCCCCAGACGGCAGGCAGACGTCTGCTGTCTCTGAAGACAGACCTGTCCTCGCCCGTCTGATCCTGGGTCCTTGTGTGTGTGTGTGTGTGTGTGTGACCTCAGCTGGTGTGTGTCTCAGCTGGACGTGCTGTATCACTCAGGATCAGGGGGGTTTCTCAAGCGAGACACCCGTATGATTAAGCCCACTCCCCCCCCTCCCCCCGGCTCTCTAATCAGCGCCTTGGTCGAGTTACACCACGTCCGCTTGGCAGACGTCACAAATGTCATTTCCACTCTGATCATGATGTCATTTCCACTCTGATCATGATGTCATTTCCACTCTGATCATGATGTCATTTCCACTCTGATCACGGTGGTTTAACTACTGTATAACCCGCGTCTCCAGTGCTGAATGTAACCCGAGGTTCTGTGTGTGTGTGTGCTGCTCCTCCAGGGTGAAGCTGAAAGAAGGCCTGACCTTCCTGGGGGCGCGGCCCAGTAACCCCACCCTGTGGATGGTCAGCCAGGACGCCCGGAGCGAGGGGCACCGCGTGGTCACGCTGCACTGCCGCAGGAAGGAGGTCGGCTACGGACAGAGGTGAGCACCTGGCAGGCCTTTACGCCACGTCATCACCAGCTCCTCACGCTTCCTAGAGGTTCCTCACGGTTCCTCACGATTCCTCACGGTTCCTCACAGTTCTTCAGTGTTCCACACGCATCGCCGCGGTTCTTCGGGTTCCCCTATGGTTCCTCGGTATCATGCGGTGCTCAGTTTCCACAGGAGAGAAGGAGCGTGTCTTTGCTCTCCGGATACGAGGAGGATAACGGAACATCTCATTAGCATTTTCATTTCCCTACTGGAACAGCCTTCAAGATGTTGTGGTCATTTCCTGTCCGTATTTACATCCTTAAATTAATCTGGCAAATAGGAAAGTGATTCCCAGGATGTGGGAAAGGTTGCCGTGGTAATTAAGAGCAGATTCCGAAGCCTTTGTGTGTTCTAATGGTTTCTCTCCACGGATCAGGAAGTTGAGCTAATAAATCTAACTTTCTAGTGACAGGTGTAATTTTACGGATTAGTGCCAGATTCAGATTCGGGTTTTGGGAAGTTCTGCCTATTAGATCCGTGGCCATCATTGCTCAAAACTTCCCCCGGGGAAAATAGATGGCTTTAGAGCTCGCTGTAACATTTAAGTCAGTTCTGCAGTTGTCCACAACGTAGCCTTAGCCTATTAAATTAGCTCATGTACAGTCAGTAGGCAAAATGTGCTTTATGTCTCTGATATTAGCCAGTCAACGTCATTTGGATGATTACTCAATGTTATGACTTACAGGACAGCGACTGCGCGTCTAAAAACGGATTCCCCTCTTATAGAAATATACTCTGCCCCTTCTCCTGTCGAGAATCGTAATGATCTTATTGTAAGTGTAGCTACGACTTTCAGAAAGGAGAGCAATTTAGAGGTTTGGTGCGGAGGCACATAAAAGGATGGATTCAACATCCAGCAGCTCACGCTGTCATCCACCCCTCCGCAGCCTCTCCCCCCCCCGCCTCCCCTGACTCAGGCATTGTTCTTCCCTCTCGGCACCAGGGGCTCACTCTCTCTCACACAAGTACGCCGTTAAATCACTTTTTATTGATTTAAGTGAGGGAGTGGGAGACGAGAGCAGGCATATTTAGTCTAATCCCTGTCTGTTGGTTGGTGTTGGATAGACTGCTCTGTAATCCCCCCAGCTGTCCAAGTCACTTCACCGGGAGGCCCAGAGACGCACGCCTAACACTACAGACAGGGATCTATTTTTCTTCTTCTGTTTTTTTTTCCTCCCTTCTTTCTTCTTCTTCTTCTTTCCCGTTGCGCGCGCTCCTCGTCCACGCACGGTGGAGGGGATTAGAGGTGGCCATCTCATCTTTTCAGCTGTCATCCTATTTCTCTGCCTTCCACTCTTGCTGTTTCTCTCCCCCCCACCCCTCGTTCCTCCCACCTCCTCCCTCTCCTCTCCTCCTCCCGGGGGACGGAGGGATGAGTTGTGGCGGGGACGTGCCTGTGTCATTCCGCCCTTGCTCCAGTCGTGCTTCACCTCCGCCCTTCCTTTGACCACGGGGAGACGTGATTAACCCTGTCATTACCAGTGTCCACCGCTCACCTCCCCTCAGGTTGCCAGGCACCGCTCACATCCCCTCAGGTTGCCAGACACGCTGGAGAAAACCACCACACCAGTTCTCACCACACCAGCACGGTGTCTGTGCGTGTCTGTGCCCTTGAAAAGCTACCAGCTCACAGCTCCATTCTTATTCCGTCAAATCAAGTGTATGAAGTCCACAGGGGGTTCGCTTAATGTTTAGATAGTTGCCCGTAATCACTTCTGAGGACTGCTACAGTGTAGAAGGCGCTGTACTCCGGGCGTATGCTGTACGACAGAATACAGAAGAAGAAGCCAGCTGTACAACAGAGTACAGAAGAAGAAGCCACTGGCCAAGTTTCAAGTGCTGGCTCAGCTTAATATCATGTGCCATCAAATCTCCCCCGCGTGCATGTCAAGACAGAAAAACAGGCTTCCGCTAAAGTGCTCCCGTGAGTGGCGTGGTGGCATCCCGAGACCCAGCGCACGTCAGGGGGATCAGCGCTTGCTGGAGGAGCCCTGGAGCCCTCCCTCCCTCACACACCAGGTGCGGGCCGGAGAGCACTCCAGGAGATTGGAGCCCCTCGCGCCGCGCCCGTTAAAGACATTTAAAAACAACATCTGCCCACACACGCCTCCCCTCGGCATGTCATAACCCAGTCTGAGTGGAGCCCTCGCTCGCTCGCTCACTTTCTCCACGCCCCCCCCCACCACCCCCCCGACCCACCCCCGCCCCTTCAGTAAAAGACTGGTGTCTGGACCCACTTAATGAAGCCTGTGTCGGCCCAGATGGATGTGTGTCGTGTGGCACCAGTTCATTAATCCCCGGTCCTTACCAGTGGGGCAGGGCTCGTGCTAACAGGATCTTTACAGAAGCCGCGAGGTCATTAGCGGCCCTCCCTGGGCCCCGCCACCAAGCCCCTGTCACTCAGCGTCTGACTGACGGGGCTGCCGTGGCGACAGGGGGGTGAGAGGGGGGGGGCGGGGGGTGACGATTTTCGTTCCCTCCACAATTTTTGTTCTTTTTCTTCCTGTACTTCGTTTCACGGGATCGTTTGTCGTATTTGCGACTTTGCCCAAACCGCTGTGGTCCTGTCTGCCGTGAGCACAGTGTCCTGTGGACAGGATGTGTGGACGCTCGGAGGAGCGAGAGAGATCAGTATGTATCTAAGAGAGTAACAACACTGGAGCGAGGGGGGGAGAGATCAGTATGTATCTAAGAGAGTAACAACACTGGGGAGAGATCAGTATAGAGAGTAACATCACTGGGGAGAGATCAGTATGTATCTAAGAGAGTAACAACACTGGGGAGAGATCAGTATGTATCTAAGAGAGTAACAACACTGGGGAGAGATCAGTATGTATCTAAGAGAGTAACAACACTTGGGAGAGATCAGTATGTATCTAAGAGAGTAACAACACTGGGGAGAGATCAGTATGTATCTAAGAGAGTAACAACACTGGGGAGAGATCAGTATAGAGAGTAACAACACTGGGGAGAGATCAGTATGTATCTAAGAGAGTAACAACACTGGGGAGAGATCAGTATGTATCTAAGAGAGTAACATCACTGGGGAGAGATCAGTATGTATCTAAGAGAGTAACAACACTGGGGAGAGATCAGTATAGAGAGTAACAACACTGGGGAGAGATCAGTATGTATCTAAGAGAGTAACATCACTGGGGAGAGATCAGTATGTATCTAAGAGAGTAACAACACTGGGGAGAGATCAGTATAGAGAGTAACATCACTGGGGAGAGATCAGTATGTATCTAAGAGAGTAACAACACTGGGGAGAGATCAGTATAGAGAGTAACAACACTGGGGAGAGATCAGTATAGAGAGTAACAACACTGGGGAGAGATCAGTATAGAGAGTAACAACACTGGGGAGAGATCAGTATAGAGAGTAACAACACTGGGGAGAGATCAGTATAGAGAGTAACATCACTGGGGAAAGGGCTGCCGGCCCTGCGCTTTAATGTTGCATAAATCAGAGCAGAAATGAAATGGGTCTATTACATTAGCACCAGAGTGGGCTGTTAACAGGACCGTCTTAATGATAACTGCCTTAATAATGAATCATGTTTCTCTCCGATGTAGTCTTCATCAGAGCCAGTCTGGCATTTTCACCAATATAGGACTGTGTCTGGGCCCGCTCAATTGATATTCTCCTCTCACAATAGAGATGGCGTGTGATCAATGCTTCACTTTCCCCCTGTCTGCCCAGTCATGTCACAGCCCCCCCTCTGTGAGCCTCCTCGTCAACAAGGAGAGATTGCTTTGCAGTTATTAGGTTCTGTAATGAATAGAGGATGGGCGAGAGACATACATGTAACATTGTGAATCAGTCCGTCCCCCCTCCTCTCTTTCGAGTCGGTGCCTGGCTTGGGCTAAAAGCTCTTTCTAGGACCAGCCGGAGATACGCCAATCTCTCCCTTGATTACATCCGGCAAAAGGCCTCGCTGCTCTTGTCGTTGTCGGCCAAGGAAACCACTAGAAAGGAGCCCCCCTCATCCCCCCCCTCCTCATCCTGTGCCGTGCAGAAAGCCCCTGCTGCAGGCAGGATGGACACTAAACACCCATCAGCACCGACAACAACAATACAGGAAGTGGTCGGCTGTTAGAGACTCAGGAGAGCGTGTCGTCGAAGCGTTGTGGTCCTTGGCAAACGGGAAGAACCGACCCCCCCCCTCCCCCCCTGTCTCTCCACAGCTCCGCGGCGCAGGGGGGCGGGGCTGGCGAGGGGACGGGGGGTGATGCTGCTCCGCTCCGCGGCTCTTCTGTGCTCTTGTTTGCCCCGCGCCGCACAGCGTGGGACAGACACGCGTGCCGGAGGACGGACAGATTGAGGTTGGCATGTGGTCTCTCCTTTCTCTCTCTCTCTCTCTCTCTCTCTCTCTCTCTCTCTCTCTCTCTCTATCTCTCTCCCCATGTCTCTCTCTCTCTCTCTCTCTCACACTCTCTCTACCTCTCTCTCCCTCTCTCTCTCTCTCCCTCTCTCTCTCTCTCTCTCTCTCTCTCTCTCTCTCGCGCGGCACGCTCATGTGTCACGGCTTTATAAAGGTTTAGAGTTGATGTCAGAGAATATCCCGCTCTTAGAGGTTAATCCCTCGGAGGATTTGAATATGGCCTCACATTAGTGCACTGTGTTGTTCCTAACAAAACGACCGGACGAATCCTCTCAATCACAAATTGTGGACATGGATGCGTGTTGTGATTGTAAAGACACACCCGTATGAAACCAAAAAACATAAATCAGCCCAGCATGGTTTGGATAAGCTGACATGGTTTTATTACTCAAACGTACACGCTTAAACAGATTTGTTTCCTACGTTGCTGCACCCCTTCCGACATTTTCTAATGTTGTCTAAAAAGCCTAATACAATTTCCTTTGAAATTAGACCTGTGGTGCGTGCTGTTTTAGTAGAATCCTGCGAAAACGAGGCCATTGCTGCGCCTAGCAACAGGTGTCACGGCACCTGACTGACAGCCGGCTCAAGCAGGAAGCAGCATGTCTGTGGACGCATGCTCACGATGAAGGCCTTTCCAGTTACTTTGAGCTCTGCGTTTGGTCTTCTACAGCAGGGTAACCAGATAACTGGGAAGGGACCGCTGTTATATGACTGTTGTTCTGTCACGTTGTTCTGTACATCATGCCTTGTTTTCAGACCGCGTTCGAACGTATTCCAACCAAACCTGCATGCGAATGTTCCGTCCGGGTCGAGATGCAATGCCTCAGAAAACCTTGAATGTTATTCCAATTAATTCCCCTCCCTGCCTCTGTGTTCGGATGATTGGGTTTTTGCGATGCAGTTCATAGCATGGTCCTTAAGTATACGACTCCTAGATTGCTTGTCTGGCACTAGGCCGGACTCATTCCTCTCAACTTGCGCTGCAAAGATATTCAAATGACCCTATTAAAGGATGGCCCCTTCAGGAGTTTCAACTGAGGGACAGATTGAGGAACACGGTTGCTTGTGGAAGGGGAATTTTCTAGAAGAACAGGTGACAGGGAGGTGAGGACAGTGGTGGTTTTGGTCTGCGTGGCAGTTGGGGATCGAGGGAACACTCAGCACATCGAACGCGGTGCGGCGAGCTCTCGTCTCAGTCGGAAGCTTCTAGAATCAATCAGCAGGGCGGGAAACCAGACGGGGGAGAAGGGAGGGAGAAACAGGTGGGAGGCTAAAGAAATGTTGGAGGCATTTTGGGGGCGGAGAGAGTTTCTGTCCCATGTTCCAGCACATTACTGAAGAAGAACAGCAATGCAGGTGGTTTGACCTCCTGTGTCTCCCTGACAACGGTTAAGAAGAGTACAACTGGCCCAGTTGATGAAATGCTGTTAAAGTTACCCCTCCTCCCCCTCCTCCTCCTTCTCCACCACCACCCACCCCGCCCCCTCGCTAACCATCTGAAGTTTAGCAGGTGTTTACTGCCGCTGACATGTAATCAGGCTGTGAGCAGAGGCAGGGGCCACGGGGGTGTCACTGGGCTGCCCGAGGGCCCCCAGGATCTGTCATTAACAGGAAGGGCCCCGCTCAGCCGGCCCCTGGCCATGTTTACCAGCCTCCAGATGAGATGCCACACTTGGTACATGTCACCTCCTACACGAGGAGAACTCAGACTGTCTGTCTGTCTCTCTCTCTACTCTTTCTCTTCACTCTTTCTCTCTTTCTCTCTCCTTCTCTCTGCTCTTTCTCTCTACTCTTTCTCTCTCTTTCTTTCTCTCTCTTTCTCTCTTTCTCTTCACTCTTTTTCTCTACTCTCTCTCTCTCTTTACTCTTTCTCTCTTTCTCTTCACTCTTTCTCTCTCTCATGCACCAACACACACAGAAACTCACTTTCAAACACTTAGGAGTCGAGAAAGACCTCGTAGACAACTCAATAGCATTATAACCTGAAACCCTCAAAATCACATTGATCAAAATACTAGCTATTTATTGATTAAATTATTTTAGGGCTGGCATTTTTTCAACAACCTGAACTTGAATGTACAGTAGTGTTTATGCTAGCTTATGGATTTAACATGACATTCTTTACTGAAACCAGACTTCTCACATACTGATAATATAATAGAAGATACATACCGTACAGTACGCTTTTCAAATGTGCCTCAATCCATCATTAGACTCTCATTAAACAGTCTGTTTCCCTTCCTTCACGTGATTAATCCCCACACTGCCGAGATGCCTGTAACCAATGTTGAATTAGTGTGCCAATATGTAAATATTTGCCATTAAGTTTCCTTTCTTTAATTAGTCTTCAGATTTCATGAGCGAGTGCTTCCAATTATGGATCAATGTCTCATTTCTGCCGAGGGAGACGATGGTGGGAGGCAGATTTGCAGTTATGAAATGCTTAATAATGTCTTTTCTGCAGAGCAGAGAGAGGCAATTTCCCACCCCCCCCACCCCCCCCCACACCCGAATCGATGGACCACAATGCGCCTAATGTATACGGCTCACTTATGTGTTCCTGCGTCTGTACGTGCCTTTGTGTGTGTCCGTCCAAACACACGCCCCATATGACATGTGCGTTTGTATTGATCCTGCCGGTTACCAATACCTGGCATTACTCTAATGTTTGGAGAGGTGACGACAGGGTGGTGACGACAGGGTGGCCATTAGATGTTCCGTCCACCGGATCGTTACGGTTGGGTTATTTTACTCGACTGTAAGAAGACATCTGCGTACGTAAGATCGGACGGGTTGTGGAACAGCCTGCTTCTCCTCCTGTTTAGTTGTTTCGCCTCCAGAGTCGGACTGTAACCACAGCAGCTCTTGCGCGTGTGTGTGTGGGGGTTTGTGGGTGTGGGTTTGTGTGTGTGGGTGTGGGTTTGTGCGTGTGGGTTTGTGTGTGTGGGTGTGTATTTGTGTGTGTGTGTGTGGGGGGGGTTTGTGTGAGTGGGTGTGGGTTTGTGTGTGTGTGGGTTTGTGTGTGTGTGGGTGTGTATTTGTGTGTGTGTGTGGGGGGTTTGTGTGAGTGGGTGTGGGTTTGTGTGCGTGTGGGTTTGTGTGTGTGTGTGTGTGTGTGTGTATTTGTGAGAGGAGGATACAGAGTGCTCTGCTTGGAGGTGCCTGGTGCCTGTCAGCCCTCTGGGGCCTGACTGGCACCAGTGAGGCAGTGAGGCAGCGAGGCATTGAGGCAGCCATGCCAGTGTGAGGCAGGAGTGTCCTCTCTCAAATTCAACAGACTCCTCACTGCTTCTGTCCCCCAAACACAAAGGCACAGTGCTTGTGTGTACGTGTGTGTGTGTGTGGGTGTGTGCTTATGTGTGTGTGTGTGTGTGCTTATGTGTGTGGGTGTGTGTGTGCTTATGTGTGTGGCTCTGTGCGACTCACGGAACTATTTGTCTCCCCTCCGTTTAAAAGGTCTCCAGTACACACTTGAATCTGAATGCTGTGTATCCCTGGTCCCTCTCTTCTTAAGAAAATGGCCCATTTCTGGCATCCTGTTTGGGAACATGACATGGCTGGGTGGATCTGCTTTGTGTGTCACTGACCTCGTTTAGAAAACACGTATCTCTGACAACCGATTCCCACCAAATCCACCCCCCTCTCCTTCTCAGGGACTCTCATTTAACGGGAACGTTGTTAACCTTTCAGCACTGGGCCTCGGCTACACAGTGCTTCTGATAGAGCGCCATTGAGCCCCCTCCGCCTCCGTCAATGAACCTTGTGTGTTTCTTCGGGGCCTGTTGGCCGGGGAGGGCTCCTTAATGGGGGAGGAGGACAGGCTCTCCCAGTGTCAGTGCTGCAGGTGCGAGGAGCAGGCCTGGCTGTCACTTCATCTCACCCCCAGCATCCATCCACCCCCTCCCTTCCCCTCCCCCCACCATCCATCCATCCACCCCGTCCCCCGTCTCCCCACCATCCATCCATCTCCCTCCACCATGAGCCCGGCAGAGAGGACGTGAGCTCATCTGCAGTCACATGACAGATGCAGCCAAGCCCCTGCTGCTGTTGCTGCTGCGGGGGGGTCAGTGTCTGCTGCCCCCTAGTGGGTGGATGAGTGCTCTGCCCTGCCTTGCGGTGGTCATCCACGGTGGACGGGAGGTCGGGATTCCGGTGGGGCATTCGTGTTAGAGAGGTCGCAGGTGCAGGAACGAGCGTCCTCTGCACGCGAGTTAAACTGTCGGTGAACGACAGGGACACAGAGGTTGGTAGTTACCACGGCGATTAGGTCGGAATGAAGTCATCAGGGATCTCTCTGCTTGAGGCTTTGAGAATGCTCTTCTGTGGAAAGTGAATTTGTTTCGATGTTTGGTTAATGAGGAGAGATTCATCGATCGGACTGCCACGAGCGCCACCACACCACACATAAGTTCATAACCAGCTCAGGAACGGTCTTTGATCACCTCCCAGCATCCAGAGCAGGACGGTTTCCACAAAGTGTCAGTGTTTTATTTTTAACCACCTTGGAATATAGGTCACGTGTGAATCGAGTATCTCGGGCGTGTTTTTCTGTACACCGGATAGAGGGGAAGACACAAGCTCACTCTGGTGGTCTGGTACACAGTGTCTCAGTAGAGCTCCAGCCTGGTGGTCTGGTACACAGTGTCTCAGTTGAGCTCAAGCCACCGTGGAGGTATAGCACTTCACCGTGTTCCTCGATCGCCCGATGGGTCCCTTATCAGGGGCTGTATCTATAGACACTAGTGGAGAGAGAGACTGAAACCAATACTGATATGAAAAGGGGAGAGGGAGAGGGAGAGGGAGAGGGAGAGGGAGAGGGAGAGGGAGAGGGAGAGGGAGAGGGAGAGGGAGAGGGAGAGGGAGATGGGAGAGGGACGAGGGAGAGGGAGAGGGAGAGGGAGAGGGATGAGTTTGTTAGTAGCAGAATGCCTTTTGGCTAATAGGCAGTAGCATCTTCTCTTTGTGTTTGATACACAATTGAGAGAAGCCTCTAGTACAGTAGTGTCCATGTTTCATTGTAAGGCTATAATGAGTACCTTGTCTGTTAGTGCCTTTTCGCCATGTACACGTCTTGTACTTTAGGACATGACTAATAAATAATTCATTTGTGAAGAATCTGTTGCATATTCAAACGTTTCTTTGATAATAAGTTACACAGTAAGCTATTCCAAATCTAATTGGCAAATATTTTTACATGTTTTCAAAGAACAAGATGAGAGAACAGATGAGTGTGGGAGTTTTCTTTCCTTTCAGCTTTCTTGTTCTGAGCGAACACCTGCCTAGAACCTTTTTTTTGTAGAAATGTGACACCTTTATCTCAGCTTAATATTGGGTGACAATATGTAGTAATGTAGACCTTAGACACACACACACGTAACAGTTGAATACAACATTAGCTTAGATGTTAAACCATCATGAAAATAACGATTTCACAATAATAATGTTGAATTCAAAATATTGTACCTTGGGCAAGTTGGTTTTCTTAACAAAATAAAACCGTTTTCAAAGGCAAATCGAAGAGAGCATATGTGCACTCCTTTCAAAAAGATAGTGACAGTATTCATCATTGGGCTTGCTGTGTTGCAGTGATGTGCGTGCTCGCCGCGTTTGAAAGGGCTTGAAGATGTCCCATTGTACTTCAATTCTGACATCTCAAATGGGAAATTCACTTCTGCCTGCAGCTTTGTATTCGTCACATTACCACGGCAACCTTTGGTGTTTTGTTTTTTCTTCTTCTCTTTCAATTCAATATTTGGGTTGTGTCAACGGGGGCTAAATGCATGGCAGGAGACTCAACATAAATCATTGATATGAGTTCGGCTTCTTGGAGGAAATGATGACAGCATGAAGGATGCTTCGGCCTGTTTGACACCTCCCCATCTCCCACCTCGGATTGGAGGAGAACGCGCCGATGTGTCGAGAACACCAATATAGATCTATACGCCAAAGTTGAAAGCGAGAGAGAGAGAGAGAGATAGAGAGAGAGAGTAACATACTGTACACATGCTTCCCGTTCCCTCCCCACTGTCTTATCCCTCGCACGCCCCTCCTTGTATCCCTGTGTTTCCTGTCAGACGTCAGGCAGTGCCACCTCTCCGTTCGTGAGAGCGTCACTCGGGAGTGACAGCGGCGGCCTCCTCACTCTGATGTTTACCTCCTGCATGTCACCACCTGGGTTTCGCCCAAACTGAATGACATGTTGTTCCTCGGCAGCGACACACACACCGTGCCACGGAGCTCAGCCGTCATCTCCATCCTCCCGTTGACATTGCGCAATATTCTGTCCCGGAGAGAAAGAAAAAAAGACATCTATTTTTCGCCTGACAAATCCGACTTCGATATTCAAATATGTTTTTTTGTCTTTCTACGAGGGGGAAACAGGCTCTGCTCCGAGCTGTGGCTCATCTCTCCCCAGTGGCCACTAAGCCTTATATATCACTCTATAACCAGAGGATCTAAAGCATTCAGCTAGCTACTGTACACCTCAGTGACATTTATCACTATTATTCTCTTTCCCGTCTCCCTTTTATGTGATGCTGTTTCAGAGGGAGTGTAGATCTCTTTTCTTCCTTCCCTCATCTCTTCTTCTTTTCTGGACAAGCTGAATGGAAATGGTCCGTTGGGTATAACACAATATTCTCAGTCTTTTTTGCTCCCTTTTCGCTTTTTGCCCTCCCCTTCCTCCTCTCGCCTCCCACTCTCTCTCTCTCTCCTCTCTCCTCTCTCTCTCTCTCTCTCCTCTCTCTCTCTCTCTCTCTCTAACTCTCTCTCTACCCTCATGTGTAAACATGATTTGAAACAGAACTGCCTCGGTCTGTAGTGTGTGCAGTGTGTGATGTCATAAAGCCCATGCGACACGCCCAGCCTCTCGTCTCTTTGCTTAGGTTTCAACAACCTGCTAAAGAGGACCCAGGGTACTCACTCTCAGGGTTTTAATGATACCGACGTATCCATGGTAACACCTCATGTCAAACAACTTTGTACTTAAAAAAAAAGTACTTTTTATTAATATCGATTTTAATCCCTTTTTCTGTGTAATGAAATGCTCGTGCCCTTGGTTCCTGCGAGACTCCCCCAGGCTGTAGTCAAGCACGGAGAGATCTGGGTGTGGGTTGGTACTGGAGGGGGGTTGCACACAGACACAAGCTCCTACGATGACTAGCTTCCAGTCTGCGCTCCCCCATGCTAGCTGGGAGATTGGGTTTCATGCTCTGACTGTTGGGGTCCCGTTTGACAATGCAGGCCTAACAAGACCACCTCACCTCTGGGTGGACTGCGTGGCGGGAGCCGCCTGAGCTAATACACTTCTGACTGGCTCCCCTCCGGCTGCCAAATGAAATTCCCCCGTAGCTTAGTGAAATTTCCGCCAGGCTTCACTTGTTATTTACCTTTACAGCTCCCGATTTTTTACTGTTTCCAACCTCACTCCCACCGCCCGCCCGCCCGCCTCCCCCACCGACTCCACCTCCTCCCTGGCAGTTGGTCTGACTAAAAGGGCTTTCTAACTGGAATTGATTCTCTTCCTTTGATGTTTAATTATTGTCATGGCCAACCAAATGCAGACGGAGTGGGTAAAGGAGGCAAAACAAAGCCGGCTGCTCTTTGCGCTAGGCAAGCATCCGGCTGTGCTCTTCCTGTAAAGTAAAGTAAAGTACACACACTCAGACGTGACTCAAAGTGCTTGAGCTTGCAAGGGAACCATTTTTGTTTGTTTGTTTGTTGTTGTTACATATTCGCAAATGAACGCCGCGGTTTTAGTGGCTGCAGACAAATGGCTGTGGGGTTTTCGCTCGCTGCCTCCAGAAGACACACGATTGGCCGAGAGCAACAGGCGGCCCTGCTAGGGGGGTACAGCTCCCTTGGACTTTCCTAGGTTTGATTTGCCGCGGGATGGACGCGAGGAGAAAATGACAGTTGTGCCACCACTTGGGCGTTGGAGAGCTGTTGCATATTTATGAATGTTGGTGGCTCTGCACACAGATATGCTGGGTGACATTGAACGACTGTGAAGATGTGGGAAGCACAAACCAATCAGCAAACAGGTGACTGGTACTGGGAAATAAGCACAGGCGTCCTGATGTAATGTGTTGCAGATTGTGTCAATACTATTCGGTCAAATGTCATCGGCATGGTATTACTGCGTTTTAAATAGTTATGGCTACCATCTGTAAAGCAAGGGCATGTTTGCGATATATTCATCCTTCAGAACGTATTTTAGACAGATTATCTTCCGTGAGTGTGGATTGATGCAAATGTGTCAGTGTGTGTTTGTGTGTGTGTGTGTGTGTGTGTGTGTGTGTGTGTCAGTGTGTGTTTGTGTGTGTTTGTGTGTGATGCAGTTGGTTGGAATATCGTGGTTCCGCCTCGACAAGCCGAGGTACTGCAGTTTCAGGGTGCTGTTTTCAGGCACCAGTGGAGCCCTAAATTTGATTTGATTATTTTTTCCCCCATCACACGAGCTTTACAAGTCAGCCAAAGCCCCCCTCCCCCCTCCCCCCCCCCTCCCTTACTGCTGCAGAGCCGTGCTGTGTTGTGGAGTAAACATCTCCTGTTCTCCCTGCTCGGTGCAGGATGATGTGTCCGTCTCCACACCTCTCCTCCCAGCCTCTCCTCCCAGCCTCTCCTCCCAGCCTCTCCTCCCAGCCTCTCCTCCCAGCCTCTCCTCCCAGCCTCTCCTCCCAGCCTCTCCTCCCAGCCTCCTGCCAGGGGTCACATGATGGATGATTTATACCAGTGTGCTTCTCAAACTTTTCCCGTCAGATCGTCTTTCGCAGATGAAAAGTAACTGTTGTTCCCCTGTTCCCCGGTTCTCCTGCCCCACCTGTGCAGCCCACCTGCCCCCTGTAGTACCTCAGTGCTTAACCTTAGTGTACGACCCCTTAACTGCAGGACCACTGCTTTGGGCTCACACTTCCCCCTTACTGTTCGTCTTCGTTTGCACAAATGTTCCCCGCAAACCGAGACAAACGTTTCCTCCCAGAGATAAGGTCATTTCATCACTCTTACAGCACCGCGTCAGGACGCCAACTGATAGGACCCGAGCATTTCAACATGTGGCAAAACAGATAGACACTGCAAATGTCAACACACACACACACCCCTGCACATCTTGTAATCCTCAGCGGTAAGACAACGGGACTAGAAGCCCCCATCACATCAGGCACATTGACTCAGAGTGTGACAGTGAGACAGTGGTCCTGATAATAGGACAATAGAACCAACTTTCAATTCCAGGCTTCCTGCAGAGGGAAACACAGGAGCTGAAATACTGCAGTGGGGATTTTCTTTTTCATCGGTTTAGTCTCTGACATTTAAATCAGGCTTAAATTTCGTAGCTACTATGACCTGCTTTAACCAGAATAGACTATTCTTAGCTGTAGCTAAAATATCAGGTAAAAGCTTATGGGTTCTTGACAGTGATAAAAGCGGATGTTATTGCAGTTCTATGGTGTTCTAAGTGTTCTTCTGGGGGGGTTGGGCAATAAGCACCTTTCGTTCATTTCCTGTACGACAAATTGTATTTCAAACTTTGATTGAACGTTTGAACATCGAGCGGAGAAACTATAAATATTTCACACCATTCAAATGCCCGAGTTGTTGTGTGTTTGCGCTCACTGCGTATGCGAGCGTTAGACACCGAACGGGCAGGCGTGTCAGCGCTGGGTCGTTGTGAATGGCCCGTCCCACTCCTCCGTCTGTGTCGGAACGACCTCTCACGCACGCTCATCATCCCGCCCCGCACAGCACCTTGTCAGGTCGTCCCTGCCAACCAGCCAGCTGCTCCACCCCTCAGGCTCCTCCCATCAGCTCAGAGCCCCACTTACGATGCTCTTGGCTGGGCCGCCCGCTGTCTGCCAGCCCCTGGCTCCAACCTCGGCCCCCACCACCACGTCCAGTCAGTTTACAGATCATGATCAGTCTTGGGCCAGCTGTGTGGAACTCATCCAGAGCCTGTTTGGAGCTAATTGAATTAGACGCCATGCTGTAAGTCTGAGAGAGATGAACGACGCCTCGCTCTTGTCCCCTCCTGTCCCCCCCTGCCTCCCCCTGCCTCCCCCGCCCCCTCCTGCCCCCCCCCTGCTAACCCCCCTGCCCCCCCACCCCCACCCCACCATGGCTGTTATTAGCCGCCTCTGTGGGGAGCTGGTGCAGGGGTAGTCTTGATTCTCCTGACTCACTGGTCCCGGGGACACTGATTGGTCTGGGGAAAGCCAATCACACGTTCGTTCACCCCAGGGGGTCACCTGCGGAGGGACTCCGTCACCGGCCCAGACGGTAGAGAGAAGAACCCGTGTTCTTTCATTCTAGAACTATCCGTGCTTTCTCTCCGCGTCTTCGCGAAACCTCCCTGGCTGTTTTTTAAAAACCTGAGCTGCAGCGATCCTGGCTGGTTTGTTTGTAGTCAAGCAAAATTCCCTCTGAAAAAAGGTCAAGAGAAACTCACCCGCAGTACAATACTGTAACCCCTGCTTGATGCATATTTCAAGACATTGTCTGCCATTCTTTTCTGTGTCTCAAAGTGAATGTTGGAGTAAACTCTTTGAAGACAAGAGTTCTATAAGAGAAACGCACGTGAAGTATATCTCGTCCTACTTCTCTTCATCCTGTCCTCTCCTCGTTCTCATTCCGCATCTCGCCGCCATCTTTGTAATAAATGGTTTCTTTCACTGGCTGTGTGGTGGTTTGATTTCTCACCGACAAATTTGCAAAATGAGCAGAATGTAGAAGTTGGGTCACAGGAAAGCTGTCATCGGAAGTCAAATCTCCCAGACATCTCGGAGGTGACACACTATTCTGAGGAAATATGAAACCTTATAAGAGAACTTTCATATTCGCAGAGGTTATTAAAAACTGCCACCCTTGATTACAATAGAGGGGGCGGTAATTGACATATCTAAATCACATTCACAAAACCCCAAATAATCCTTTCTCCCTCTGTAGAGAAAGAGTCTGAGAGCAACACAAAAAAAAACCTTTGTGGGGGGTGTATCCGTGTTTGAGCTCCCAAACGCCTCTCACGTCACGAGAGAGAGAGAGAGAGAGAGAGAGAGAGAGAGAGAGAGAGAGAGAGAGAGAGAGAGAGAGAAAATAGAGAGAGAGAGAGATCGTCGCAGCTCCACAGTCACTTTCATTAGTTTGACTCAGCCCGCCTGTCCTCCAACTCTCTCTGTGATGTCTGCCAGAGGATGCTGCCGGCAGAAAAACCCTGTAAAAGAAGTGAGAGATAGTAGAAAATAGGCCAATACAGATCACCGCTGACACAGCCCCCGTGTGTACAGTAGAGGAGCAGAACATCCTCCGTCGGCCTGGCGACTGGAAGAGGCTTCCCCCTCCGAGGGGGTCCGGGCGTCATCTGTCGGCTTTGTTTAGTTGTTGACCTCGGGGCTTAATTGGTCTTCAAACACAAATATGGCATCTGTTTAGTCATCGTGCTGTGGGTTCCTTACGTAAGAGGCCGCTCTGTTGCCACGGCTTCCACTCGGCTGGGCTCGGCTCTCCGCAGCGGTCTCCCCGCTCTCACCGTTATGAAAATACGACGCGAGTCATTCGGTTGTGGTTTTCATTATTTATACTCACCTCTGTTTCTCTTGGAGAAATTGGGCTGTTGTTCTCCGGGATGGATGCATGCGACGAATCATTCATTCTCTCTTGACTGGGAATGAGATGTGTGTGGGAATCGGGACGGAGCGTGATTGAGCCTCAGAAATCCCAGGATCAGTGAAAGGATGTCTTGTGTATTATTCATTGTTTTCCTGTTTTCGCATTCATAATTGACGACGTCACATATTTGCTCAGAAGTCTTTTCAAAAGATACCCTACATTCTTTTGGTTTTCACACCAACAATAAAAAAACTCATACATTATGTTCAATACATACATATACTATACAGTCGTATGCAAAAGTTTGGGCACCCCTGATAATCACCATTACTTTCATCTATAAAATGTTGGGCGTTTGGATGAGGAACGTCTTTGTCATATATATACACATACGTCATGGACAGTGATATTTTAGCCGTGAAATAAGGTTTATTTGATAAACAGAAAATATGCCATACGCATCATAAGAGAATTAGACACTTGCATAAATTTGGGCACCCCAACAGAAAAATCACATTCATATTTAGTAGAGCCTCCTTTTGCAAAAATAACAGCTTCTAGACGCTTTTTATATCCTCTGATGAGTGTCTGGATTCTGGATTGAGGTAATTTGGACCATTCTTCCTTACAATACATCTCCAGTTCAGTAAGGTTTGATGGGTGCCTAGCGTGGACAGCCCGCTTCAAGTCACCCCATAGATTTTCAATTATATTCAAGTCTGGGGACTGGGATGGCCATTCCAAAACATTGTAGTTGTTCCTCTGCATAAATGCCTTAGTGGATTTGGAGCAATGTTTCGGGTCGTTGTCCTGCTGGAACACCCAACTGCGCCGTAACTTCAGCTTTGTTACAGATTCTTGAACATTATTGTCCAGAATTTGCTGGTACTGAGTTGAATCCATACGACCTTCAACTTTAACTAGATTCCCAGTTCCTGCACTAGCCACACAGCCCCACAGCATGACGGACCCCCCACCAAATTTTACTGTGGGCAGCAAGTGTTTTTCTAGGAATGCTGTGTTCTTTTGCCTCCATGCGTAACGCCTCTTGTTGTGACCGAATAACTCCATCTTTGTCTCATCAGTCCGCAGCACTTTGTTCCAAAATGAGCCTGGCTTGTTCAAATGTAGTTTGGCAAACCTCAAGCAAGCCTTTTTGTGGCGCGTGTGCAGAAAAGGCTTCTTCCGCATCACTCTCCCATACAGCTGTTCTCTGTGCAATGTGCGCTGAATGGTCGAGCAATGCACAGTGACACCATCTGCAGCAAGATGACCTTGCAGCTCTTTGGAGGTGGTCTGAGGGTTGTCCTTGACCATTCTGACCATTCTTCGCCTTTGCCTCTTTGTTATTTTTCCTGGCCTGCCACTTCTGGCCTTAACAAGAACTGTGCCTGTTGCCTTCCATTTCCTAATGACATTCCTCACAGTGGAAACTGATAGCTGAAACCTCCGGGATAACTTTTTGTAGCCTTCCCCTAAACCATACTGCTGAACAATCTTTGTTTTTAGATCATTTGATAGCTGTTTTGATGCCCCCATTTTGCCACTGTTCAGAGGAGAATCAAAGAGAAGCAAAACTTGCAATTGGCTAACTTAAATACCCTTTCTAATGATTGAATGCACCTTTTTATGTAATTGAAGGCTTAACGAGTTAATCAGACTAACTATGTGTTGCAGTTAATCAGCATTTAGTAGGCAGAGGTATTCAAATCAAATAAATGATAAGGGTGCCCAAACTTTTGCACAGCCTTTTTTTCACATTTGATTTAATTTCACACAACTAAATACTGCTACACCAAATATCTTTGTCTGGAAAACACCCCAGCACTCAGTGTTAACTAGAAAAGTAATATTACAATATTATATTGATCTTTTTTGGTGAAGACAGGAAATTATCATGCAGCCTCAGAGGGGTGCCTAAACTTTTGCATACGACTGTATATAGTGTATATTTGTATGTATATATATATATATAAAGCTGTGAAAGTTATTCAGGTTCGTTTCCAGGCCTACAGTGTTGAGTACTCTGCTTTAGAGTATGCAGACTAGCTGGCGCCCTTGTTCCTAAACTAAGCACCATGAAAAGAGCTCCCGAGGGAGGGCATATCTCCTCCTCTGCTCTCTCTCTCTCTCTCTCTCCTCTCTCTCTCTCTCTCTCTCTCTCTCTTTCTTTTTGGCCAACGCTCATATCGAGGAGCGAGAGCTGTTCTGTGCCAGTGGGCTAGAGACAGACCCAAATGTATGGGCCCTGAGCCCTTCGATTTGACACGGGAGACATGGTTAACAGATCTGGTGCCTGCCTCTCCCCGTGCACCCGTATCCAACTGACCTTTTCTGCCTCCAGGCTATATTTAAACCCCTTGGCACCACCCGAGACATATAGTTCCACGGGAAATTTTATTATCAACGCTCTCCATTTGTCTGGCTTAATTCAGCCCTGCCCATATATCCTCGCATACTGTACGTTATACAGTATTTACACTCCACAGCAAACAAGGGCAGCGTTGAGAAACCCCACATTCATCTTCCCCTTAGCAGGGGTGACGCGTGTTTGCGTTTCCGATTTGAAATACGGCCCAGAGCGCAGAGCGGGGTGCAGTGCTCGGCCAGCGCGCGGCAGTCCCGTGCTAGCGGGAGCGGGAGCAAAGCTCCCTCCGTGGGCCTTCTCCAGATTGTGTGATCATCTGGATGCTGTTGTGACACGCAGCACCACGCGCGCGGCATCGGCGAGTCGACGTTGTGAGGAAGCGCCGTCTTTTAAAAAGGCTGCAGATTCCTCAGGCTGCAACTATGTCTAGTCATCTGACTGAACGGTGTCACGGCTTGGCGATTGACCCCGGTCCGACCCCTGACCCCCTGTCCTTCTGTGTCCCTCCCCCAGCAGGACGGAGGGCGCCGTCCACAGGGTCCTGCAGGTGGACCTGAAGGTGGACAGCTTCCCGGACGCGGCGGGCAGCCGCTGGCTCGCCTGGCAGGTGGAGTACCCCGGCAGCCGCTCCACCACCCAGGACACGGAGACGGAGATCCGCCTGGTGCTGGAGGACCTGGGGGGCATCGTGCCCCTGGCCATGGTGAGTGGCGCCGCTCGCCAGCACAACACACACACGGCACAGATGGCGGGAGACTCGAGCTCGTGGAGGGGCCGTTAAGTTCACTCCGAGTTCGGAGCTCGAATAACAACGACGATTCAATGTTTGTGCGATTTGTCCGATTGGTGTTTTAAAAAGCTGGCACGCTATTAAGGATAGCGCCGGGTATACATTTAGTGTCGGACTGTGCTCTCGGAGCCAGGGAAGCCTGTTTTATCTTTCCTGTTCCATGCCGTCGGCCACAGAGAGCGCTGGTAGACAGTGTGGAGTGGATGTGTCCCCCAGCTGGCCTCAGGGCGGGGCTGGGAGGCTGGCGGGGGCCTGGGGGCCCGAGGGCAGGCCCGGGGCTGTGTGTCTGTTAGGCTGTTAGGCCCGTCCACACATCCCCTCCCCATTGGTGGGAGCGTTAACCAAAGAGCAGCCGCCACAGAACATCAGAGTTCCAGTGTCCTGGCTCACTCTCCTGTTTTTATCTTTCTCTCTTTTTTTCTCTCTTTTCTTTGTTTCTCTCTCTCTCTCTCATCTCTCTCTCTCTCTCTCTCTCTCTCTTTCTCTCTCTCTCACACTCTCTTTCCTCTCTCATCTCTCTCTTTCTTCTCTCATCTCTCTTTCTCTCTCACATGTTCTGTTTTGATCCAGAACATTAGAATAAAAGACACAGGAGTTTCGTCAGTGCCACTAAAGAGACGAGATACCGTAGCCTGTCGATGTGGAGCATTGCGATTCCATTTCCATTCTGTTCTGTAGATGCTCTCTGTCTCTCGCTATCTCATGTTTTGATTTGTGCTCGGCATGAAAGTGCCTGCTGGGTAAACGTCTCTCTCTCTGAAAGCTGATGTTTGAGGGTTGCCTGTGGGTGGAAGTTCCTGGGCTTAGAGGAACAACCAGCGCTTCCTGTACCCACAATGCCTTTCTCAGGGTAATTGATGCCAGTGTATTCTGTGTCGCCTCAGCTTACCGCACCTATACATTCTTTTCATGCCTCCGTGCTACCCTGATGTGTCAACAGTGTCTGACTATAGAGCCGTGCTCTCCCACGCTTTGTATTGACACCGATGTTACAGTGATGAAACGATTTCTTTATGTTGTTTGTTCATCTTGTGGGAGGATGAAAATAAGTTTTCGCAGTTTGTTTGATCACACGTGGTGGATGCTGACAGCATGTAAGCACGCGTGTTCTAGAATGTTTTTCTTGTTGTCAGACTTCTGTGGGCAGAAGTGTTTTTGAGGAAGTAATGTGAACCGCTAATCCTATTTTCAAATCTGTCACCCCATATTTTATATCTATGTTTATGGGGAAATCAGTGTGCATATTTTCCAGTCAACTATTTATGATTTGAGGAAAGTCATAAAGGTGTTTCTTTTCCATCTGGAATGATTCCATCTGGAATGATTCATATTCAAATCAAATCAAATCAATGATTTGATTTGATTCATATTAATGCCGTGCCTGTATAGCATTAGCAACATCTCATTCTCGTCCTAAGTAATCATGTATGGTATCTGTCCGCTGAAAGACTCTGGTGAGTAGATGATGAGAGTGTTTTCATGTCGTACATGTTTATGGATGTGCGATGTTGCCCCTGATGCTCTGCTTCGGTTAAGTATTCCCCACAGGAGATGAGTCATTAGCCAGGGCCAGGCCAGGACACTAGCGTCTCACCATTACACATGCA
Source organism: Mallotus villosus (assembly GCA_903064625.1). NCBI lineage: Eukaryota > Metazoa > Chordata > Actinopteri > Osmeriformes > Salangidae > Mallotus > Mallotus villosus. The sequence goes on along the minus strand of CAEFZP010005789.1, from coordinate 1,100 downwards.
AAGCATGATTTCTCTGGGCCTCCATTGATCAGTGCTTAATTTTTGTTTCAGCGACTAACTCAGAGTGGCATTGTAACACATTTACACGCTAGTTCTGTGGAAGTCCACTGGCTATGACTGAGGGAACGAATCTTGGCTTAGAGACGGCAGAGTCATTCCCTTTGACGAGCTGCAAATATACCCTGGCAATGTTTACTGTACACATGAGTCACTACACACATGAGTCACTACACACGTGAGTCACTACACACATGAGTCACTACACACATGAGTCACTACACACATGAGTCACTACACACATGAGTCACTACACACATGAGTCACTACACACATGAGTCACTACACACATGAGTCACTACACACATGAGTCACTACACACATGAGTCACCACACACATGAGTCACTACACACATGAGTCACTACACACATGAGGTCACTCACACTCTCTCTCTCTCTCTCTCTCTCTCTCTCTCTCTCTCGTCTCTCTCTCTCCTCTCTCTCTCTCTCTCTCTCTCTCTCTCTCTCTCTCCTCTTCCTCTCTCTCTCTCTCTCTTCCCTCCTCTTCCCTCTCTCTCTCTCTCTCTCTCTCTCTCTCTCATCTCATTCCTCTCTCCTTCGTCTCTCTCTCTACCTTCTCTCCTCTCCTCTCGTCTCTCCTCTCTCTCTGCTCTCTCTCTCTCCTCTCATCTCTCCTCTCTCATCTCTCGCTCAGGAACTCTGCAGTTCTCTCTCTCTTCCATCTCGCTCTGCTCATTCTTCTCTTTCTCGCTCTCTCTCGAGCGTATCGTCTCTCGTCTCCTCTCTGCGTCTCGTCGTATTCGATCCCAGTCTCTTGTCGATCTCATCGATCCTCTCTCTCTCCTCTCTGTGCTACAAACATACACGCGCGCAGCCACATGTATCAGAGGGAGTGTTTGCAATCTGCATGCGTAACGCGCAGGAAAGCGAGGTTCGCTAGCGAGGCAGTCTGAATTAGATGAGATCACTGTGGCATGAACGCAGACACACTCCTCTCCTCTTGCTTGTGCTGGTGGACCAGAGGAAGCTTGAAGGGCTTTGAGAGCAGTGCTCCATTCTGCATCACTTCTCTCCAGGAGGGA
>CAEFZP010005788.1:0-31572 GCA_903064625.1 Mallotus villosus | reverse complement strand
GGATTAGGAGGGAGAAAATCGAGGGTGAGCCCAGTCTCTCTTCCTCTGTTGTGTCGTTCAGTCTTGGATTACTGGAGGCTGAGAGTGTGATGTATGGCGAGGGTGGAACTGAAACAATGGCTGAACCACGGAGGTGGAGGAGGGAGATCGATTTGATGGGGGGAGGGAGCTTGATATGCTGGGGAGGTCTAGAGATGTTATGTATGAGGTTCTGCTCGCTCTCTTCTGTTTCATCGTCTTCGTGTTCTTTCGGTGAGCTTGGGGAGTGATTCTTGGTGCCGGCTCTCCTCTTGCTGTTTCGTTCGTCTTTTTCTTTTCTCTCTCTCTTTTTCCTTTTTCTTTCGCTCTCTTTTCGTTCTTCGGTTTCGTTTTCTCTCTCTCTTCTTGTGCGCTCTCTGCTTTATTCTTTTCTTCTTTTTTTATTCTTTCTTCTTTTTGTCTTTCTAGGCTCTCTCTTTTCGCCTCTTCTTTTTCTCTCTTCGTCTCTGTCTTTGCTTTCTTCTTGTTCTGTTCTTTCGTTTTCTGGTCTTCGCTCTCTTTTTATTTTTTTGCTTTTTCTATCTCTCTCTCTCGCTCTCCTGTGGCTCGTCTGCCTCTTCTGTTGTATCGTGGCTTCTTTTTCTTTGCTGCTCTCTCTTCTGTTTCTCGCTCTCTCGTGCTTTTTCCGCTCCTTCTGTCTCTTTTTCCTCTTTTTCTTGTTTTGTTCTTGTCCTGCTTTGTCGGCTTGCGCTGTCGCTCGCTCTCGGTGTGTTTCTGCTCTTGCTGGGTCGTTCTCGGTCGTTCCCTTGCGCTCTCGCTCTACTTCTCGTGTTTGCTCTCGTGCTTTCTCCCTCGCTCCTACTCTTCTCTTTGGTTGTGCTACGCTCTTCAGGTGGTCGCTTTCTTTCGTTTCGTTTGCTCTGCACGTTAGGGGGGGTGGGTCTCCTCGAGCGGGGTCCTTTTGCCTTTCCCCTCGCTTCCTTCGTCCTTCGTGGCTTCCAGGAGAAAGAGACATCTGGAGTTACCTGCATCGGCAACTACCCCCCTAACCCCATCATAGAGCACCACCCAGCCACCACCCAACAAACACACCCACACCACCCAGCCCCACCCAACACCACCCAGCAGACCACCCAACCCCACCCCAGCAAACACCCACACCACCCACAACCACCCATCATCCCCCCATAACACCACCCAACAACCACCCAACACCACCCAACACCATCCATCACCACCCCAACACCACCCAAACACCACCCAACAACACCACCCATCACCACCATCATCACCCATAGCCTACCCACACCACCTCAACACCACCCCACACCATCCATTCACCACCCAATCCCTCCACCCCAACAACCACCCACATCACCCATCACCACCCAACACCACCCCACACCACCCAACACCACCCATCACCACCCAACAGCCGGACGCCAACACCACCCAACATATACTATGAAGAGAAAAGAAATACGAGGATTTGATATATGAGTGAAAGACTGGACGGGAAGGGACGGGGAGGGAGAAGGACCACGGAGTAAAAGGGAGAAAGAAACCCCGTGTCAGCCTCCTCCGAGGAGAACCACCCCTACCGCCCCCTCCCACCCCCACAACCCAAGGCCCATAAACCCCTCCGCGTCCGGGCCACACTCCGTCCACTCCCCAACCCCCCCCGACCCCCCCCCACCCCCGCTCCCCTCCCTCCTCCGGCCCCCCGCGCGCGGACCCACCGCACCGGACCGCCCCCCGCCCCCCCCCCCCCCTCCCCTACCACCCCCCCCCCCCCGCGCACATCCCCCCCCCCCCACCACCGCCTCCCTCCAACCTAACCTCCCGCGCCCTCCCCCCCCCTCCTCCACCCAACACCACCCAGCATCCACCCAGTCACTCACCCAACACTCACCAACACCCCCATCACCACCCCATCCCCACCCAACACCCACCCCCAACCATCACACCCATCACCACCCAACACCACCCTATCACCACCCATCCCCACCCAACACCACCCAGCCCCCCCAACACCACCCAATCATCCCCACACACTCCCCACCCACCACCACCCAACCCACCCCACCTCACCACCCATCCCCCCCAACACCACCCAACTACTATCACCCCAACACCACCCACACACCACCCACCCAACACCACCCCATCACCACCCATCCCCACCCATCCCCCACCCCTTCCCCACCCACCCCAACCCTCCCCACCCATCCCCAACCCATCACCACCCATCCCCACCCATCACCACCCTCACCAACCCAGCAGTCTTCCTAAGTTTCCTTTCCTCTTCCCCACACTCGCCCCATAACCAGATCCATACCTCCTCTTCCTTCTTCTCTTACAAACACTCCTCAAAGGTTCTAACAACATCATTCCTGAACGACTCAGAGTTCAGCCGACTCGAGACCCAGGTAGTAATCCAGGCAGAGCCCCTCCTGCATCAGCATGGGTTTGAACACTCCAGTGGTGGTCGACATTGAGCCAATGACAACACAGATATAGTTATATAGAAGAGAGAGCGCGCGATCTCATCTCTCTCTCTACTCCGCGCTCTTTTCATCTCTCCTCCCTGTCGTTTCTCGCTCCTCGGTGCGCGGCTCTCTCTTGCTATCGCTCTCGCTCTCGTTTCTGCTCGCGCGTCGCGCTCTTTCTCTCTCGCCTCTGTGCTCTCTTCCTCTCTCTTCTCTCTGCTCCTGCTTCTTCTTCTCCTCTCTGCTTCTCTTCGCGCTAGGTGTGACCGTCTCTGTATCTCTACAACATCTTAACACACCGTCTTCATCATTCATCAACACTCACTAAAGCATGTGATCATCATCAACCATGGAAAACGGGACAGAAGTCACAGTCAAGGTCCATGTTGATGTCTGTGTCTCACGAGGTCATAGGAGACACGCACCCAAGGTTCAGAGGTTAAGTTGTTCAGACACGCCATCAACAGGAAACCTCCCCAACAGACCAGAGCGTCCCTCTCGTATATTCATGCTGTACACAACTGATGCTGACTACAGATTCGACACTCTCTCCTCCTCTCTCCGCTCCTGCCGTCTCCTCTACTCACTCTACTGCGCGCCTCTCCCCCTCCCACCCTCTTGACTCTCTCTACCCCTCCCCACGTCACGTCCTCCCTCCCCCCTCCCCACCTCCGCTCCGCGGTTGACGTACTGTGAGCTGAACCCTCAGCACGCGTGCAACCAGATAAAGCAAATACTTCTATAAATAGAGGCGATAGTGCTGACAGTGGCAGGCTTTCAGGTGGAGACATCTCAGGGCACACACACACACACCACACACACACACACACACACACCACACACTTCATCACTCCACAACCCAGCAGCTCCTAACATCAAAGGCACAGCAGCAGTGTGTGTGTAGCTGTGTTATTGATGGCATATGATGATGCACTGCATTACAGACAGACAGAGACAGACAGAGAGAGCAGGATGCATGGAGGGTATGCCAGTCCTCCTCCCTCCCTCCCTCTCCTTCTCCCTCCCTCCCTCACCCTCCCTCCCTCCTCTCCACTCCACCTCTCACAGCTGCGTGGTGTATAGGTCGGCCAGGTTAGGCTCCTCCCCCCACCAGTAGATCCAGAGACTCCTTGCTGTCGGGCTTGATCCTGGCGCCTCCACACGCAGAGCAGGTGTTTCTGAACGCAGCGCATGAAGCTGTGCAGCACCCGGCTCGTCCTGCGCTGGAGCCGAGATCACGGGGCCGTGCTCGCCGCCGGTCGCCGCGGAGCTGTAGCACCGCCATTTGATCCCCGGTCCAGCTCGTGCCTGGGAGAGAGGTGAGAGAGGGACGAGTTAGAGGGGACGAGGTGAGGGTACGAGGTGAGGGGTACGAGGTGAGGGGTACGAGGTGAGGGGTACGAGGTGAGGGGTACGAGGTGAGGGTACGAGGTGAGTGGTACTAGATGTGAGGGGTACGAGGTGAGGGGTACGAGGTGAGGGTACGAGGTGAGGTACGAGGTGAGGGGTACTAGTCGATGTGGTACGAGGTGAGGGGTACGAGGTGAGGGGTACGAGGTGAGGGGTACGCGGTGAGGGGTACGATGTGAGGTGTACGAGGTGAGGGTACGAGTGAGGGTACGATGTATGGGTACGAGTTGAGTGTACGAGTCGTGGTACGAGTTGAGGGGTACGAGGTGAGTGGTACGAGGTGAGGGGACGAGGTGAGGGGGTACGAGGGTGAGGGGTACTGAGGAGGTGAGGTAGGTAGAGGTGAGGGGTACGAGGTGAGGTACGAGGTGAGGGTTACGAGGTTAGGGGGATAGTTATTATGAGGTGAGTGAGGGTCTTGTTAGAGGGTACAGTTATTATTTGTGTCAATGTGCATTTTGCTGTTTGGTTTAAGTCTTTATGTAGCCTTTGGCTTGATGATTATTATTATTTTTTATGCCAATAAAACCACAATTAAAACTGAAATGAGAAAGGGAAAGAGAGAGGACAGGGGAGAGATCAGGGAGAGGAGGAGGAGCACGGAGAGGAGGAGGAAGAGGAGATAGAGGATAGGGGGAGGACCGGGAGAAGGAGGGAGAGGGAGGGAGGCAGATGAATTCGGTTACGGAGCAGGGAGGCTGGAGGCTGGGGGTCATGTACTAGTATGTAGGATTTCTCTTTGCGGTAGACTCCTTTCTCTTCTCTTTCTCATTTCTTGCTTCTCCCTTTTTTCTGACTTCTTTCTCGTTCTTAGAGGAGCAGGGAGAGAGGAGGTGAGAGGGGTAGGGGCGCAAAGGGGAGTCTTCTTTTCTCTTCTTTCTCTCCGTTTTCTTCTTCTTCTCTTCTTCTCTGTCTCCGTTTTCGTCTTCTTCTTCTTTTGCTCCGCGGCTCGTTCTTTTCTTCTCTCTCTCTTCTTCTTTCTTCCTGTTATTGTTCTGCTTTTTCTCTTTCTATCGTCCATTTCTTGGTTAATCTCCCTTTTTTTTTTCTTCTTCTCTTCTTTTATCTCTTCTTCCTCGGCTGCCTGTTTGCCAACGAATTACATGTTTTTTCTTCTCCTGCGTCGGTACTCCGTCTTCTTCTTGCGCGTCTTGCGCGTCTCGTCGTCTGCTCCCTTGTTCTGCGGGCTTGCGTCTTTTCTCTCTACTTCTTCGGCGCCTTCTTTACTCTCGCTTACTTCCTTCTGCTCGTCTCTGCACAACTTCTTCCTTTTCTTCTTCCTTGCTAGGCTTCTGACTTTCTGCTGGCTCGGCGTGGCTTCTGCGTCGCCTCTTCGCTTAAACTGGCGCGGCCGCTTTCGCTGCGTCGTCTCCGGTCTTCGGTCTCCCAACTGGATGCAAACAGCTGAGGGGCGGGGTCAAAACCTTGCGAAGAAACCCCCCGTAAATTGTGCGCGTCGGCGTTGTTGTAAGTTGTGTGTGTGTAACACAGTTTTGATTGTGTGTGTTCAGTGTGGTGTGCGTTCGTGTGTGTGTGTGTACAGTGTGAGTTGCACGGCAGTATACGACCGTCTACGAAGCCCCGGGTATACATTATGTACAGGAGAGAAGTTTAGTATTTTTGAGATGTGAATCATGGTGTCCCCAACTTCTATCGCACGTTTAGCTAACTATCTCCTAGGTTATCCATTCTACGACGCTTGGACTGCCTCATACTGTGAAGATAAAAACTCTGCAGCACACCCCCCGAAACACGGGTTTGCACACCAAAAGGGCCCGGGAACACCCCCACCCCCCGCCACCGCTGCGAGACCCCCCCCCCGCCCCCCCTTCCCCCACCCCCAACCCCCCCCAGCTTCCCAACACCCCCCCCAACCCCACCGGGCACGTGAGCACCGACCCCGGTAAACTAGTACCCCCCCCCCGGCATTGCCGTCATCGCCCCCCCCCCGGAGGAGTAGCTGTTCCACCACGCCCCCCCCACCGCCCCCTACCGATACCCCATTGATAAAAATTAAGCCGGCAGCCCTAGGAATCGGCGGGCTTCACCGCAGGGCCCGTTCAAATGTCCCCCCTAGGGGAGGAAAGCATGAGGCCAGACGCCCTGGCCCATGGGAACGAGAAGACACCCCCAGCACCCCCACCGCCCCCCACCCAGGGTGTGACATCGACTTTAACTAAGCATCTTAAAGGAATGAGTCGAGAAACGAAAAGAGGTGTAAGTGGGCAGGGAACGGAAGGGCCACTCTTTTACCCAGCCCGCACGAGGCGCCGGGCCCCCCCGCACTCTGTAGGGAGCCGGACCCAAACTAGTCGCCCGGACCCGAATCGCCCGCCGCGGAAGTCTTCATGTCTTCACCCCACCACACATCATCGCTGGTTACGTCCCCTACTCCTCCTCCCCCGTCCCCCCTGCTGTTTTCAGAACCCCGTGGGACCCACTGAGCGTGGGCAGAAGGAGAACTCCATGATGACAATCTTTCCTGTTAGGATGTTAACCTCTGTTTCAGGAAGAGTTGCAGCTTCTTAACAAACTCTCTCTCTTTCTAGGATAACAATCTGTTTTTTTTAAAACACACTTCATGGATTATACACATGCCTACTTTCTATCACAATCCAGCCTTCGATACTGTTTGGAATGATAGAGGATAGAGGGATGCAGAGGCAGAGGATTCAGCGGCGAGCGTGATGACGAGCGGTAGACAGCTCGGAGCGATAAGTGAAGGGACAGAGGATGAGCGATAGAGGGAGACACAGAGAGAGTGACAGAGAGGGAGAGAGAGACACGAGAGAGAGCAGGGAGAGAGAGAGAGAGAGAGAGAGAAGAGAGATAGAGAGAGAGAACAGAGAGAGAGACAGAGAGAGATAGAAGAGAGAGAGAGACAGAGAGATGAGAGACACAGAGGTGAAGAGAGCCACAGAGAGAGAGAGAGAGAGAGAGACAACAGATAGAGAAGAGAGAGAGAGAGAGATAGAGAGAGATAGAGAGAGAGAGAGAGAGATAGAGAGAGAGAGAGAGAGAGAGAGTAGAGAGAGAGAGATAGAGAGAGGGAGTCACAGAGAGAGAGAAGAGAGAGAGAGAGATGACTGAGAGATAGAGATAGAGGGAGACATGATAGATGAGAGAGAGAGATGAGAGAGAGATAGCATAGAGGAGAGAGAGAGAGAGAAGACTCACGGAAGTGAGGTAGCAGAGTACTTCAGGCCCTAGAGAGAGACAGAGAGAGAGACATCTTGTATCAGCAGCGTCAGTGATCAGAGCTCAGTTAAAACACTTATTCTGTCACACTGGCACTTTCAGACTCTGCTGTCGTAGACCTGACAAGCTGCCAGTCTGCCATTCTGCCCAGTCTGCCAGCTGCGTCTGCCAGTCTGCATTGCCAGTCTGCCGTCTGCCAGTGTGCCAGTCTGCCAGTCTGCGCCAGTCTGCCAGTCTGCCAGTCTGCCAGTCTGCCAGTCTGCCAGTCTGCCAGTCTGCCAGTCTGCCAGTCTGCCAGTCTGCCAGTCTGCCAGTCTGCCAGTCTGCCACTGCCAGTCTGCCAGTCTCTGCCAGTCTGCCAGTCCTGCCAGTCTGCCCAGTCTGCCAGTCTGCCAGTCTGCCAGTCTGCCAGTCTGCCAGTCTGCCAGTCTGCCATTCTCGCCGTCTGGCCAGTCGCCAGTCTCTGGGAGGAGGGAGAACAAGAGGGGAGGAGAGTCATGTGACCAGGCTGGGGGTCATGTGACCGCTCTCCTCCTGAGGGGGCGGGACATGGCGAGGGGGGCGGCCAATAGGCATGGTGGCAGTGATCCAGGTGATGGACATGGCTGACAAGATCCTCTGGCCAATGGAGATGCAGACCTAAGTCGTGACTGGTCAGGTGACTGGTGTCTGTGGTTAACGTGGGAGTGAGAGAGACAGACCTTCTGAAGATGAATTATTAACCATCAGATGATAACCCTGCCACACACACACACACACACACACACACACACACACACACACCTGCACTGCAGCTTCAGTACAGGGGCAGACATAGAACACACACACCAGGAAAACACACAAACACACCAGCAAGACAAAAACAGTTGCTAGGCAACATACAACATCTGTAAGACTTTGGCAACTTATTCAATTTTCAGTCTCCAGGGTACGAAGGAAAGCTTCCACTTTGAGACGTTTTGGGGTGTTTTCTGTTGACTCATAATTACGAGGGATGCTACTCTCTCTGTGTGTCTCTCTCTGTGTGTCTCTCTGTGTGTGTCTCTCTCTGTGTGTCCCTCTCTGTGTGTCTCTCTGTGTCTCTCTGTTGGTCTCTCTGTGTGTGTCTCTGTGTGTGTGTCTCTGTGTGTTGGTCTCTCTGTGTGTCTCTCTGTGTCTCTCTCTCTGTGTGTCTCTCTCTGTGTGTCTCTCTGTGTGTGTCTCTCTGTGTGTGTCTCTCTGTGTGTCTCTCTGTGTGTGTGCTCTCTGTGTGTGTCTCTCTGTGTGTCTCTCTGTGTCTCTCTCTGTGTGTCTCTCTGTGTCTCCTCTGTGTGTCTGTGTGTGTCTCTCTGTGTCTCTCTCTGTGTCTCTCTCTGTGTGTGTCTCTCTGTGTGTTCTCTCTCTGTGTGTGTCTCTCTGTGTGTGTCTCTCTCCATGTCTCCTCTCTCTCTTCCTAGTTTATCCTCCAGAGTGCTCATCCTCGCGCCTCTCCAGAGCTCCAGCAGAGGGGGGACAGAGAGAGGGGGGGGACAGAGAGAGGGGGACAGAGAGACAGAGAGAGCAGAGAGAGGGGGGACGAGAGAGAGAGACAGTAGAGAGACAGCAGTCCTGCCTGTCTTCGACACTAGCTCCTCTGCTAGCGTCTCCCGTCCTCCACGTCGTTCCTAGCTTCCTCCCAAATGTATTTAAAACTCTTAATGTTTTGCATTCAAGGTATCGTAGGTAAAAAAAATAATGAAAAATGCTCCCCTTTGAACATGTTGATGTTAACAAGAGTCGACAACGGGCCCTCTGAAAGCTGTTTAGCAACACAGCTCAGTGCCAGTGGAACGTCAATTTTATATATTTGGAGTCAGCGCCGCTTGCTTTCCAACCAATCCTGTTCCAGGCTTTCGTTCCAGCCAATTACGTTTGACGAAAGCAGGCCTTGGTTTATTTTGTGAAACCGCTTGTCAGATCAAGTGAAGCTGGGAGGAGAGTGCAGGTGTTTTCAGACAGATCAGGGGTGATATAACATAACCTACTACAGCTTAACGAATAACAACACGACAGCTTTAACTGATAACAACACGACAGCAGGAACACCAGTCTCCACAGACAGCCCCAGTCAGCCCCGCCCCATGCCCCTGCGCCCCAGCCCAGGTCCGCCACCCCAGCAGTCCAGCCCCAGATCCATGTCTTGTACGTGAGAATGTGTGTGTGCACCAGCCCAGGCTGAGATTGAGCGGTACATATTTTCATTAGCATCTGAAAAGGCCGGATGTCTCCTAATTCAAGATGAGAGCGAGCTTTGTCGAGGAGCGCGAAAATCAATGGTTAACCAAACAACAACCTGGACGCACACGGTTAACCAATCAGCAATCTGGACGCACAGCGTCAGGTCTCATCAGGAGACCCAGGGCCTCTTCTGAGATCATCTCTCAGCGGAAACACGACCGTGCGATCATTAGGATTCACCCACTAGCACTGCATTACTGCACCTCTGATTCACCACTGGGCACTGCATTACTGCACTCTCTGATTCACCACTGGCACTGCATTACTGCACTCTCTGATTCACCACAGAGCACTGCATTAACGTGTTGCTTTGACTGGAGCTGTTGCAGCTCCCTCCTCTGTCCCCCCCTGCCTCCCTCCTCTGGTCCCCCTGCCTCCCTCCTCTGGTCCCCCCTGCCCCCTCCTCTGGTCTGTCTCCTCTGGTCCCCCCCCTGCTCCTCTGGTCTGCCTCCACTCCTCTGGTCTGCCTCCCTCCTCTGGTCCCCCCCTGCCCCCTCCTCTGGTCTTCCCCCTCCTCTGCCTCCTCTGGTCTGCCTCCCTCCTCTGGTCTGCTCCTCCTCTGGTCTGCTCCCTCCTCTGGTCCCCCTGAGGGACTGAGGAACACATCCAGCGGAGCCACTTCACAGAGACGTGAGAGAGAGCGAGAGAGAGAGAGAGAGAGAAGATGGAGAGAGAGATGGAGGGAGAGATGGAGGGAGAGAGATGGAGAGAGAGATGGAGGGAGAGAGAGATGGATGGAGAGAGATGGAGGAGAGATGGAGGGAGAGAGATGGAGGGAGAGATGGAGGAGAGAGATGGAGAGAGAGATGGAGTGAGGAGGAGATGGAGAGAGAGAGAGAGAGAGATGAGATAGAGATGTGGAGAGGATGAGAGAGAGATGGAGGGAGAGAGATGGAGAGAGAGATGGAGGCGCAGCGAGCGCGTCTCTGCTTCCTGCCGAGTCCAGCTGTGAGCTCTTCTTGGTCCTGCTGGTGTCCCTGTTTATGCAGATAACCACACACACACACACAACACACCCCACACTCACGCCAAGCTCCTCACACACACACGCACTCACACATCGCACACCACACGCACACACACACCCACGCACCCCAGCCGTCCTATCCTCAGCACACCCACCCACACCCCCACACTCCCCACAGCTCCTATTCATCCTTACACCACTCCCGCTCCCACACTTCGCCTACCTCACACAGACCACGGTGTGTTCCCGTTCCTCACCTGCCAGCCCTGCTCTCCTACACCCTCACACACACACCCACACACACGAACCCACACCGCACACACACCCAAAAGCACACACCATCCCACAGCAGCTCCCGAACCGGACTCCTCCCCATGCAGCGACGAGGCGCCCCTCCTCCGTGCCGCTTTCTCTCCCACCGCCCCAGGGCCCCGACAACTTACCCCACCCCGCTTCTCTCTCAAGGGCCCCATACTCCCACCTACCGCTACAGCCAAGGGCCCGCCTGCTCTCATCCCTCATCTTTCAGCAGTCCTTCAGTTTGTGGTCAGGCTGAGACAGATCGCCCACCCAGACAAGATCCATGGCCACACTAAGATTTATGTGTCTAGGTGTGTGTGTGGGAGGTGTGTGTCTAGGTGTGTGTATGTGTGTGGGGAGGCTTGTGTGTGTGTCTAGGTGTGTGGCAATGTCTTCCTCAGGGTGGACCCTGTTGTGTGACAGGGACCCCACACAGCATCCAGTGTAGATTAAGCACTAGCTTTAGCCAGGCTAGCGTAGCCCGCACACTGTCTGCAATGGGGCTAGCGCTAATGCTAGGTGCTAGCGTTAGCGAGACATCTCACCCATCCATTTATTCCCTCCATCCATACAGGTGTTAGTGACACCTATGCCCCCCAGGTGTGTGTGTGTGTGTGTGTGTGTGTTGTGTGATCCTGATGTGTCAGTACAGATATGATCAAAGGCTTAGTTTGGTATGTGTTATAAGATCCTGATGTGTGCATGTCTGAGGCAAGCATGTGTGATCCCTGGAACACATGATAAATGAATGAATGTGTGTGTGTGTTAAATAAAGCGTGAGAGAGTGTGTGTGTGTAGTGTGTGTGTGTGAGAGAGTGTGAGTGGATGTGTGATGTGTGTGTGTGTGTGTGTGTGTGGTGTGTGTGTGTGTGTGTACTAGAGCTGCCTGCGTCATGTTGCTGCTTACATCCATGAGTTTCTCATATTCAGCAGTGACTCTATCATAAGAGTCAGTACAGAGGACCTGTCGACAGAGAACACTCTCTCTTCCCTCCTCTCTCTACCTATCTTTCCTCTTCCCTCCTCCCTCGCCCCTCTCCCTCCCCGCTGCTCCCCTCTCCTCTCTCCCTCCCTCCTCCTCCTCTACCCCTCTCCCTCCCTCCCCGTCCCCTCTCCCTCCCTCCCTCTCCCTCTCTCGCCCTCCATCCCTCCCCTCTCTCTCTCACTCTCTCCTCTCCGCCTGTCACTCTCGCCTCTCTTTCCTCTCTCGTCACTCCCCAATGGGCCGCAGGCTACCCTCGAAATGCACATTCACACACATATACTTTCCTCAAACGAAACAGATTTCCTGCTCCACTTGCTCACTCCTCTCCTCTTCTCTCCCTCCTTCCTTACCTTCCTCCTCCTTCTCCTCTTGTCCCTCCCGCTCTTCTTTCCTTCTCTTCTCCTTCCTCCCACCTTCTCTCTCTCCTTCCTCTCTCCTCCCCTATTTTCATCTGGCTGTAGAACATTAGAAACCTTCCTTCCGCTCAAACAAACAAGTTGTCTCAACTTCTTTCTCTATTTTTCCCCCGCCCACTAGTTAATCCACAGATCAGGTGTTGTGTGAGTGGTGAGCCAGACTGATTTACCATCACATCTGTCCACAAGTCATCTGGATTACTTTCAATAAAACTCTCACACTACAATAATAAACAGAAAGCAACAGGGTGCAAGGCTTATCCTCCTGGGTGTTTGCTGCCTGGTAACGATGCCCACGCTGGTTCTGACATCTAGGATGAAGAGCCCTGGAATGCAACAAACAGCTCCTGGAGAGAGAGCACGCCCTTGCTGACAGGACCATGAGGCAAACACACAACCACACACACAACCTCGTCTGGTGACAGGACCATGAGGGCAACACACACCCTTCGTCTGGTGACTGGAGCTGTTGGTAACAACACAACCTCCTGCTTCACCTCAAGCATGCTACAGTAACAGTTACTTACTGTTTTGTATCAACAGGATCCTGTGGAAACCTGCGGTCTGTGTCTACGACCATCCGGATGGAAAAGTTTGACTCTATCTACTGTATTCCATGTGGCTTCCTGCTGTCCATTCCGCAGCTGCCTGTCAAGTGTCAACCACAGACCCTGAGAGCAAACTAACTATATATGACTGAGAGTACTTGTCACCTGGAACCCTCGCTCCGCCCCTCCCCTCCTCTCTCTCACTGATCATCCTCTGACTCTCCTGCTAATAGTTGTCAGGTGACGGCACCCCAGCCGCACGTGATCTGTGTGTGATTGACCCGTGCATCTCTAGATTTGCAATCAACACGCTAAACCAACTGAGCTACACACCCGACCTACTGCTGGATTTGTGCTGGCTGGAGTGTGGAGGGGCTGTGACTGGACCAGAGGGGTGTGACTGGACCAGAGTGGTGTGGCGTGCAGGCCTGATGACATCCTGTCAGAGAGACTTCTGGGGGTAAGCTGCAGAAACACACCTGTGTCTGGTGCAGAGACACCACCTGTGTCCCACCAAACACCCCCCAAACACCACCTGTTGCTTACGCAGAAACAACACCTGTGTCCTCGTACGCAGAAACACCCACCTGTGTCTGGTGCAGAAACACCACCTGTGTTCTGCTCTGTTACTGCAGACACCTGCATGATGAAGCGGTGGCTGTGCGTGGAGCACTTCAGCATGTCTGCTGAGGAGTAAATCAATCAAGCAGGCTTTCTGAAAACACCTGAAAAGACTGTTTCCGCCTCTAATACTCCCTCCCCCTCCTCTCCTCCCTCCCTCCCTCCTCTAAACCCCCTCCCTCCCTCCCTCTCTACCTCCCTCCTCTCCCTCTCCTTCCCTCCTCACCTCCCCCCGCCCTCCCGCCTCTACCTTCCTCCCTCCCTCCTCTCCCTCCTCTACCTACCTCCCTCCCTCCCTCCCTCCTCTACTAACCTCCCTCCCTCCCTCCCTCCTCTACCTCCCTCCCTCCTCCCTCTCTAACCTCCCTCCCTCCTCTACCTCCCTCCCTCCCTCCTCTACCTCCCTCCCTCCCTCCCTCCTCTCCCTCCTCTACCTCCCTCCCTCCTCTACCTCCCTCCCTCCCTCCTCTACCTCCCTCCCTCCCTCCTCTACGCCCTCCTCCCTCCTCAACCTCCGCCTCCTCCTCTCCCCTCCCTCCCTCCTCCTCTACCCTCCCCTCCTCCCTCCTCTCCCTCCCTCCCTCCCTCGCTACTCCCTCCCCCCTCCTCTACTCCCTCCCTCCACAGTCCTCTACCTCCCTCCCTCCCTCCTCTCCCTCCCTACCGCCCTCCCCCTCTTACCGCTCCCTCCCTCCTCTCCCTTCCCTCCCTCCCTCCTCTCGCCTCCCTCCTCCCTCCTCTACCTCCTCCCTCCCCCCCTCCCTCCCTCCCTCCCTCCTCTCCCTCCCTCACCTGCCCTCCTCTACCTCCCTCCCGTCCTGTACCCTCCCTTCCCTCCCTCCCCCCTACCCTCCCTCCTCTCCCCTCTCCCATTCACCTCGCCCTTCCCCCTCCTCCTCCCTCCTCCTCCCTCCTCTTTGTTCCCTCTTCTCCTTCACCATTGACAACCTGTTGTGACTGGCTACTCCCAGCTTGGTGTGACAGATGCACAGACGAGCCCCCCCCAACACTACCCCCCCGCAGCCCTGTGTTATGGTGCTCCCTGCCGGAAGCCCCTCCCTCGGAGGAAGCTCCGGAACAGTCCGCCGCTGACGGCACATCAGGCGTGAGATGGCAGGACAGTTCTACTCCCAGCAGCCAGCAGGACATCAGGTCCCCTCCAGACCCTCTCCTCCTCCCTGCTCCCAGACCATCACATCAGGTCCCCTCCAGACCCTCTCCTCCTCCCTGCTCCCAGACCATCACATCAGGTCCCCTCCAGACCCTCTCCTCCTCCCTGCTCCCAGACCATCACATCAGGTCCCCTCCAGACCCTCTCCTCCTCCCTGCTCCTAGACCACCACATCAGGTCCCCTCCAGACCCTCTCCTCCTCCCTGCTCCCAGACCATCACATCAGGTCCCCTCCAGACCCTCTCCTCCTCCCTGCTCCCAGACCACCACATCAGGTCCCCTCCAGACCCTCTCCTCCTCCCTGCTCCCAGACCATCACATCAGGTCCCCTCCAGACCCTCTCCTCCTCCCTGCTCCCAGACCATCACATCAGGTCCCTCCAGACCCTCTCCTCCTCCTGCTCCCAGACCACCACATCAGGTCCCCTCCAGACCCTCTCCTCCTCCCTGCTCCCAGACCTCCACATCAGGTCCCCTCCAGACCCTCTCCTCCTCCCTGCTCCCAGACCACCACATCAGGTCCCCTCCAGACCCTCTCCTCCTCCCTGCTCCCAGACCATCACATCAGGTCCCCTCCAGACCCTCTCCTCCTCCCTGCTCCCAGACCACCACATCAGGTCCCCTCAGACCCTCTCCTCCCTGCTCCCAGACCATCACATCAGGTCCCCTCCAGACCCTCTCCTCCTCCCTGCTCCTGACCATCACATCAGGTCCCCTCCAGACCCTCTCCTCCTCCCTGCTCCCAGACCATCACATCAGGTCCCCTCCAGACCCTCTCCTCCTCCCTGCTCCCAGACCACCACATCAGGTCCCCTCCAGACCCTCTCCTCCTCCCTGCTCCCAGACCTCCACATCAGGTCCCCTCCAGACCCTCTCCTCCTCCCTGCTCCCAGACCACCACATCAGGTCCCCTCCAGACCCTCTCCTCCTCCCTGCTCCCAGACCATCACATCAGGTCCCCTCCAGACCCTCTCCTCCTCCCTGCTCCCAGACCACCACATCAGGTCCCCTCCAGACCCTCTCCTCCCTGCTCCCAGACCATCACATCAGGTCCCCTCCAGACCCTCTCCTCTCCTGCTCCCTGACCATCACATCAGGTCCCCTCCAGACCCTCTCCTCCTCCCTGCTCCCAGACCATCACATCAGGTCCCCTCCAGACCTCTCCTCCTCCCTGCTCCCAGACCACCACATCAGGTCCCCTCCAGACCCTCTCCTCCTCCCTGCTCCCAGACCACCACATCAGGTCCCCTCCAGACCCTCTCCTCCTCCCTGCTCCCAGACCATCACATCAGGTCCCCTCCAGACCCTCTCCTCCTCCCTGCTCCCAGACCATCACATCAGGTCCCCTCCAGACCCTCTCCTCTCCCTGCTCCCAGACCACCACATCAGGTCCCCTCCAGACCCTCTCCTCCCTGCTCCCAGACCATCACATCAGGTCCCCTCCAGACCCTCTCCTCCCCTGCTCCCAGACCATCACATCAGGTCCCCTCCAGACCCTCTCCTCCTCCCTGCTCCCAGACCATCACATCAGGTCCCCTCCAGACCCTCTCCTCCTCCCTGCTCCCAGACCATCACACTACTGAATACTACCCATTGGATGATTTCAGGATCAGTAGCAAGTGCCTGTGGTTCTTTCTGTCACTCCACCTCATAAATATTCTACAGTAGCTACATGACATGTTCTATTCATAAACAGGTCAAACTGGATCTGACTGTGCGAGTGTTTGTGTAAGTGGGATAGACTACAAACTAAACTACATGTTTTGTCTACACGTGATTCCTAATCCAGTAACTGCATGTAAAACAACGATTTAAGCATGATTAGGTTGTTTGAAATGTTTATTAAAACCTAAGTTAAATTGCGTTCAATTCCATTCTACAGAATAGCCTACGTTTACAAGGACTGATTCTATCGTGTTTATAATGAATGTTGTTGTGTACATCTTCCAAGACATGCTGGTATCACAGTAGCCTCGCTGTTAAAACACCCATGTCGTCTCGCGCCGCGTTAATAATTGGTTAATAACGGCACCTACAATTGGTTCACCTTTGTACCGAGGACACCGATCCACGATTTTAGGACTAATCGCTCACGCCTCTTTCATGCGTCTGTATGTGCACGGGTTTATTGTTTATACTGTACCAGAGAGAAGATGTTGGAGTGGCAGTCTTCAAGGCTTGCCCCGTTTGCCACCCAATTCGATGCTGTAGTCATAATCGTCCGCCAATGGGGTCGTCAGTGCAGGGCATGTCGAAATCCGAGATCGGTATCAAAACCGAGCAGGGGCGGCAAATCGGTTCCTTTACAAGTATGCCAAGCCGCGAGCGGGAGGGGATAGTCTCGCTATCAACAGCTAACCGTACAAGTGGTCCAAAATGATCACAAACGGTGATCAGAGTGGCGAAAGGGCGTATTCAAACAGCGTTGCAAAACATATTAATAAGACATCTGAGTGGTAGTCCAACTGATGGTTGTTTTTGTACATCCAGGAGGATTCGCGAATGATAATATCGTTTCTATCCAGGTCAGGAGATCCAAACCTGATCATTGTCAAACGCGGAGGGTAAAAACGTTTCCTTTATTTCATCCATGAGGGGAGAAACGTCGATTCGTGTCCAAGTCAGTCTTCCCACTATATCAACGATTAAAACAACTCTACAGTTTGTCTCAATGTGAAAGACGAGATATTCTCTCTTCTAAAACAGCAAAAATCCATCAAAATCTCGTGTAGTCCAACAACTTCTGGAGAACATGGTAGTTTGGCGTATTACGCCGTTCTTGCACGTAGAATCGAACAATGCGATCGAGAAGGTAATGGTAGACACATTGCATGAACAAATATCCGCTTGGATTCAGCCAGCACCACGAGCCCATGCACCAGTTGTGATAGTTTTTCGCGAATTGCACGAGCTATTAATAGCTTTCTGTCTACCAGCAGCGGTTCCCTCACAACGTAGTCTGCCCCGCACACAACAGGCAACCGCGAACGGGAACGTGTAATCCTTGTTGCTTTAAAACATCAGACGGTTATCCAGCCACGCTATCAATAAAACCCTGTTTTTTGGTTCATTCCCCTGATAAAGCAGTGCCCACGGTCCTCAACCGACGAGCTAATTAAATGTGCCAATAAACGATTTATTTTCTTCAAACGAAAAAAGTATTCTCTGTCCACCACCAGGAAAACGGCAGCGTGATCCAATAGACAGAGGTTTTAAAAAAAACATCCTTCCTTCCTCTCTGTTTCATATCATTACGAAACGTCCTCTCCTTGGTTAGCCCGCGACCCAAAGATTTGTTTAGCTTGTAACAATAATAGCTACGATCACGTTCTAACGGAGTAACGCCATAGCGACCCGCCTATGATGACAGTCCGTGTCTAACGTTATTAAAATAAATGTGGCACGCTGGTCAGATGAGTCCAATCTCGTTATCTCCCTTTAGAACCATCATGAAAAATTAAAAACGTTTTCCCAGCTTGCAGCTAGATTTATGATATCCAAATCATGAATTAGAACGTCGATGATATGTAGACAAGGAATTCGGAAGTGGAGGCATTCCTTCCAGGCATGTTTATGAGTCGGTGTCTTTACTGTAACATTCGTAAGTGAGCGTGTGTGGTGTGTGTGTTTGGATATGAGCGACGCTCACTGCGTGCGTGTGTGTGTGTGTGTGTGTGTGTGTGTGTGTGGTGTGTGTGTGTGTGTGTGTGTGTGTGTGTGTGTGGTGTGTGTGTGTGTGTGTGTGTGTGGTGTGTGTGTATTGAGTGCTTGCGCGAGCAGCCGCTAGCAGCCTCGCGCACTATCCGCCAGCCCACCACGCACAGCATTGTAATGGCGGCCGGCTCGAGACTAGCTTTCCCTGATTCGGCCAAGTTGAGTCCTCACGTGATCAAAGTAAAGGATTACAGCAGTGTATGTTTGATACAGACCTCGATGCGACGCTAGAGGCGCCAGTTTACAGTCTCACCGTCAGCTGTCACGGTTACTCTCATTGTCCTCGCGCTGCTTTGTTGCAGTTGCATTGTTACTCTCGCGCATTGTTAGAACGCATCACAGAGCGCGCGTTCCTCCACGTCTCTGCTCAGCGAGCCGTGTTTGTCTCCAGGTATACGGTGAACGGTGACACCGGTACGGTGTTGCTCTGTTACATAATGAAGAGATTACTTGTTTTTCCACGAATGATGTCATCATCTGAGTAGAGGTCACAATAATGTATCACTCGACATCTTACATCGTAGAAGTGAATTGCACCCCGTTTCAATGATGATCACATTCTTAGAAGTTTATGATACAACCATAAACCTTGTTATGGCACCAGCATATATTATATGTTATGAGAGATGGAATTACTAATTAGTGTTCCCAAAATCAATTTCTCAACTAAATGAAACCACTCCATCTGGTTCAGGGCTGGAGAGAAGCTCTCTGACTGACCTCCCCAGTCCTGGCCTCCACAGTCCTGGCCCTCCACAGTCCTTGCCCTCCGCAGTCCTTGCCCCCGCAGTCCTGGCCTCCACAGTCCTGGCCTCCACAGTCCTGGCCTCCACAGTCCTGGCCTCCACAGTCTGGCCTCCACAGTCCTGGCCCTCCCCAGTCCTGGCCTCCACAGTCCTGGCCTCCACAGTCCTGGCCTCCACAGTCCTGGCCTCCACAGTCCTGGCCCTCCCCAGTCCGTGGCCTCCACAGTCCTGGCCTCCACAGTCCTGGCCCTCCCCAGTCCTGGCCTCCACAGTCATGGCCTCCACAGTCCTGGCCTCCACAGTCCTGGCCTCCACAGTCCTGGCCTCCACAGTCCTGGCCTCACAGTCCTGGCCTCCACAGTCCTGGCCTCCACAGTCCTGGCCCTCCCCAGTCTGGCCTCCACAGTCCTGGCCCTCCACAGTCCTGGCCTCCACAGTCCTGGCCTCCACAGTCCTGGCCCTCCACAGTCCTGGCCTCCACAGTCCTGGCCCTCCCCAGTCCTGGCCCTCCCCAGTCCTGGCCTCCACAGTCCTGGCCTCCACAGTCCTGGCCCTCCACAGTCCTTGCCTCCACAGTCCTGGCCTCCACAGTCCTGGCCCTCCCCAGTCCTGGCCTCCACAGTCCTGGCCTCCACAGTCCTGGCCCTCCCCAGTCCTGGCCTCCACAGTCCTGGCCCTCCACAGTCCTGGCCTCCACAGTCCTGGCCTCCACAGTCCTGGCCTCCACAGTCCTGGCCTCCACAGTCCTGGCCTCCACAGTCCTGGCCTCCACAGTCCTGGCCCTCCCCAGTCCTGGCCTCCACAGTCCTGGCCCTCCACAGTCCTGGCCTCCACAGTCCTGGCCTCCACAGTCCTGGCCTCCACAGTCCTGGCCTCCACAGTCCTGGCCCTCCCCAGTCCTGGCCCTCCCCAGTCCTGGCCTCCACAGTCCTGGCCTCCACAGTCCTGGCCCTCCACAGTCCTTGCCTCCACAGTCCTGGCCCTCCACAGTCCTGGCCCTCTGCAACATGTTCTACATTTCTACATGCGATATTAGAATGTTACTTTTGATCAAAGTGTCAGTTAAAGGAATCAAATGTAGACCATCCTCTTCCACCGATAAACCTGAGACTGTTCTGAAAGCTCATCACCAGAAACAGCCCTTTACATGCTTACTACACGTGTAAATACTGAGGCCTTTACATGCTTACTACACGTGTAAATACTGAGGCCTTTACATGCTTACTACACGTGTAAATACTGAGGCCATTACATGCTTACTACACGTGTAATACTGAGGCCTTTACATGCTTACTACACGTGTAAATACTGAGGCCTTACATGCTTACTACACGTGTAAATACTGAGGCCATTACATGCTTACTACACGTGTAAATACTGAGGCCTTTACATGCTTACTACACGTGTAAATACCGAGGCCATTACATGCTTACTACACGTGTAAATACTGAGGCCTTTACATGCTTACTACACGTGTAAATACTGAGGCCTTTACATGCTTATTACACGTGTAAATACTGAGGGCCATTACATGCTTACTACACGTGTAAATACTGAGGCCTTTACATGCTTACTACACGTGTAAATACTGAGGCCTTTACATGCTTACTACACGTGTAAATACTGAGGCCATTACATGCTTACTACACGTGTAAATACTGAGGCCATTCATCAGGAAGATTAAAGGTGTTAAACTTCAAATTGTAAATAAATAATGTGGGACTAAATCATTCATTAATTCGTGTTAGTCTATTCATATTAACTTGGGTGTGTGCTCATAAAAAATCTAATAAAAACTAAGTAGGCGTGTGTTGCATGTGTTGTGTGTATGCTTGCATCTTTTAAATGAGAACCTTAAGATAGATAGATAGATAGATAGATAGATAGATAGATAGATAGATACTTTATTTATCCCGTGAGGGAAATTAAGTAAAGTATCTTCATCAATGATTGGTCTGTTCAGTATCAACTCACACCTAGAAGATTGTGTGTGATCGGACTCTCCTCTCCTGGATCTCTGTGTGATCAGATGACTCCTCTCTCCTGAATCTCTGTGTGATCAGATGATGCTCTCCTGAATCTCTGTGTGATCAGATGACTCTCCTGAATCTCTGTGTGATCAGATGACTCTCTCCTGGATCTCTGTGTGATCAGATGACTCCTCTCCTCTCCTGAATCTCTGTGTGATCAGATGACTCCTCTCCTCTCCTGAATCTCTGTGTGATCAGATGACTCCTCTCCTCTCCTGAATCTCTGTGTGATCAGATGACTCCTCTCCTGGATCTCTGTGTGATCAGATGACTCTCTCCTCTCCTGAATCTCTGTGTGATCAGATGACTCCTCTCCTCTCCTGAATCTCTGTGTGATCAGATGACTCCTCTCCTCTCCTGAATCTCTGTGTGATCAGATGACTCCTCTCCTCTCCTGAATCTCTGTGTGATCAGATGACTCTCTCCTCTCCTGAATCTCTGTGTGATCAGATGACTCCTCTCCTCTCCTGAATCTGTGTGATCAGATGACTCCTCTCCTCTCCTGAATCTCTGTGTGATCAGATGACTCCTCTCCTCTCCTGAATCTCTGTGTGATCAGATGACTCTCTCCTCTCCTGAATCTCTGTGTGATCAGATGACTCCTCTCCTCTCCTGGATCTCTGTGTGATCAGATGACTCCTCTCCTCTCCTGAATCTGTGTGATCAGATGACTCTCTCCTCTCCTGAATGTCTGTGTGATCAGATGACTCCTCTCCTCTCCTGAATGTCTGTGTGATCAGATGACTCCTCTCCTCTCCTGAATCTCTGTGTGATCAGATGACTCCTCTCCTGAATCTCTGTGTGATCAGATGACTCTCTCCTCTCCTGAATCTCTGTGTGATCAGATGACTCTCTCCTCTCCTGGATCTGTGTGATCAGATGACTCTCTCCTCTCCTGAATCTCTGTGTGATCAGATGACTCTCTCCTCTCCTGAATCTCTGTGTGATCAGATGACTCCTCTCCTGGATCTCTGTGTGATCAGATGACTCTCTCCTCTCCTGAATCTCTGTGTGATCAGATGACTCCTCTCCTGAATCTCTGTGTGATCAGATGACTCCTCTCCTCTCCTGAATCTCTGTGTGATCAGATGACTCCTCTCCTCTCCTGAATCTCTGTGTGATCAGATGACTCTCTCCTCTCCTGGATCTCTTACCTCTGGCACCCTCCGGAGAGCTGGGCGTCTGTCCTGCTGAGAGGAATAGAAGAATAGAAGAAGATGGTCTGGTGTGAGAGGTCTGAGAGGAAGATGGTCTGGTGTGAGAGGAAGATGGTCTGGTGTGAGAGGAAGATGGTCTGGTTGTGAGAGGAAGACGGTCTGGTGTGAGAGGAAGATGGTCTGGTCTGAGAGGAAGAAGGTCTGGTCTGAGAGGAAGAAGGTCTGGTCTGAGAGGAAGACGGTCTGGTGTGAGAGGAAGATGGTCTGGTGTGAGAGGAAGACGGTCTGGTGTGAGAGGAAGACGGTCTGGTGTGAGAGGAAGATGGTCTGGTGTGAGAGGAAGACGGTCTGGTGTGAGAGGAAGATGGTCTGGTCTGAGAGGAAGAAGGTCTGGTGTGAGAGAAGAAGGTCTGGTGTGAGAGGAAGACGGTCTGGTGTGAGAGGTCTGAGAGGAAGATGGTCTGGTGTGAGAGGAAGACGGTCTGGTCTGAGAGGAAGATGGTCTGGTGTGAGAGGAAGATGGTCTGGTGTGAGAGGAAGATGGTCTGGTGTGAGAGGAAGATGGTCTGGTCTGAGAGGAAGATGGTCTGGTCTGAGAGGAAGATGGTCTGGTGTGAGAGGAAGATGGTCTGGTGTGAGAGGAAGATGGTCTGGTGTGAGAGGAAGACGGTCTGCATCATAATGAACACAGGCTGACACCAAACATCCATCACCCCGACCAGGAACATTACAGCAGGCCAGCCTGGGAGGTGGGTGGGAGAGAGAGAGGGGAGGGAGAGAAGAGGTATGGAGAGAGACAGAGAGAGAGGGATGGAGGGAGAGAGGAAGGGATGGAGGTAGAGAGAGAGAGATAGAGAGAGGAGAGGGATGGAGAGCGGTGTAGAGAGAGTTGCTTGGAGAGCGAGGCGAGGGAGCAGGTGGGGAGAGTGAGTGTGGGGAGCGCGATATATCTGAGTTAGACTTAGGGTAGAACAGGAAAGCAGCGAGGGAGACTAAAAGAGAGCGAAGGGGTGCAGTTGAAAGGTTGAAAATATATTTCAGAAATATTTGCTCAAAAAGCTTTTATTTTGGCTAATATCTTTTCAAACTTTCAAACTTTTTTTTAAAGGGTAGAAAAAATATTAAAACATTTTTTTGGAAAGGTTAAAAATACTTGACACCATTATATCTTTATAACACCATAAAATATAGCACCACGTTGTACCTTAACTCTTTAAACATGAGACAGGTTTACTTCCCTGGCACTTGTCTGTTCTGGGGGAGTTATGGAAGAAATGGGAGGATTTAGCATCACATGAAAAAACAGAATCTTTTTTTCTGAACGGAATTCATTGTTGTTTTCCTAGTTTTGGGACTGAGATTGAGTGCGTCCCTCAATCACTTGTGGCCTTCGAAACCCACACACACCCTTCCACCACACACACACACACACACACACACACACACCCCTCCTCCTCCATCACACACACCACCTCCTCCTGCCGGGCCAAATCACCGCTGACGTGGCGATTGCAGTGACAGATGAACAAAGCGTCTCCTTTCCCAGCGCCTGGGAACACCCCGGCCGTCACACAGGGGCTCGCAGGGCTCCCCGACGACCTCACGACCCTGACCTCACACAGCTCCCCCGAGACCTGCTGGGGGAGGTCAGAGCATCGCTCGCTCACAGCCAAACAACACGACCATCACATCTGAATAGAAACACGTTCAGCACCAGCACTGCTCTGGAGAAGGTGGTGAGGAGGCTGGGGGGGAGGACATGGTGAGGAGGCTGCTCTGGAGAACATGGAGGAAGAGGCTGGGGGGAGGACATGGTGAGGAGGCTGCTCTGGAGAACATGGAGAGGAGGCTGCTCTGGAGAACATGGAGGAGGAGGCTGGGGGGGAGAACATGGAGAGGAGGCTGCTCTGGAGAACATGGTGAGGAGGCTGGGGGGGGAGGACATGGTGAGGAGGCTGCTCTGGAGAAGGTGGTGAGGAGGCTGGGGGGGAGAACATGGAGAGGAGGCTGCTCTGGAGAACATGGTGATGAGGTGGGGGAGAATGTGGAGAGGAGGCTGTGGGGGGAGGACATGGTGAGGAGGGTGCTCTGGAGAACATGGAAGGAGGCTGGGGGGGAGAACATGGTGAGGAGGGTGCTCTGGAGGACATGGTGAGGAGGGTGCTCTGGAGGACATGGTGAGGAGGCTGCCTCTGGAGAACATGGTGAGGAGGCTGCTCTGGAGGACATGGTGAGGAGGCTGGGGGGGAGAACATGGAGAGGAGGACATGGTGAGGAGGCTGCTCTGGAGGACATTGAGAGGAGGCTGCTCTGGAGGACATGGTGAGGAGGCTGGTGGGGGGGGGAGAACATGGAGAGGAGAGGGTGAGAGGAAGGCCTTGTTGGGTAGTACCTGGTGACGATTGAGGTGCTGACTGGTGTTTGGTGAGTCACGCTGTTTCATGTAGGGCTTGCCTCTTTGACGAACCAATTGCTCTCGGCCTTGCTCTTCTCTGTGCTTCCCCTTGACGCTTTTCTTTTGTGGCTGTTCCGTACCCTTTTTATTCTTCTTTCTTCTACTGGCTATTTCAGTCCCACCCGCAGAACACACAACGAACAGGCGAGCACATGAGAAGGAGGCTTGCTTGCTCCTGGAAGTGAACCATGGGATAGGAGGACCTGGGTTGGGGGAGACATGGATCTAGGCTGCTGCTTAGCCCTTTCGATTATACTGTTGGTATAACCTGGTTTAGTTCCTGTTGCTCTGTGTATTCACCCTGTCTCTTCTTCAGTTCTCTGGTAACATGGGAGGAGGCTGGGGGGTGGAACTGGCCTGCCTCTGGAGAACAATGGAGAGGAGGGCCTGGGGGGAGGACATGGTTTGAAGGAGTCTGCCTCTGTATTCCCTGGTTTAGGATGGTGGGTTGGGTGACGTCCCATGACTGGTGAGAGGCTTGCGGAGACATGGTAAGAGGAGGCTGCGCGAGACATGGAGAGGAGTGAGGACATGGTGAGGAGGCTGCTCTGGAGAACATGGTGAGGAGCTGGGGGGAGGACATGGATGAGGAGGCTGAGGCATGATAGGGCTGAGAGGACATGTGAGAGGGTGAGCTGCTCTGGAGAACATGGTAGGAGTAGCTGAGAACATGGAGAGGAGTCTGCCTGGAGACATGGTGAGAGGCTGCTCGGGAGTGACCCATGGAGAGTAGCTGTGGATGACATGAGAGGAGGCCTGCGCGGAGAACATGGTGAGAGCTGAGAACATGGAGAGAGGCTGCGCTCGGAGGACATGGAGAGGAGCTGTGAGAACATGGTAGAGGAGGCCGCTCTGTGAGAACATGGAGAGGAGGCTGCTCTGGAGACAGGGAGGGAGGGTGCTCTGGAGAACATGGAGAGGATGCTGAGGACATGGAGAGAGGCTGGCGCGACATGGCGAGGAGGCTGGGGGGAGTAACATGGAGAGAGAGCTGCGCGGAGGACATGTGAGGAGGCCTGAGAACATGGCGCGAGCTGAGGGAGGACATGGAGAGGAGGCTGAAACATGAGAGGAGGCTGCTCTGTAGAACATGGAGCAGGAGGCTGCTTCTGGAGGACATGTGAGGAGGTGAGGACATGGTGAGGAGGCTGAGGACATGGAGAGGAGGCCCTGTGCTTCTGGAGGACATGGAGAGGAGGCTGAGACACATGGTGAGGAGGCTGCTCTGGAGAGACATGGTAGAACTGAGGCGCTCTGGAGGACATGGAGGCGCTGAGACATGGAGAGGAGCTGACATGAGAGGAGGGTTCTCTGATGACATTGAGAGTAGGCTTCTCTGGAGAACATGGAAGAGGAGGCGAGAACATGGTGAGGAGGCTAGAGGACATGGAGAGAGGCTGGGGGAGGAGACTCATGGTGAGGAGGCTGCGCGGAGAGCAACATGTGGAGAGGAGGCTGAGGACATGGAGAGGAGTCTGAGGACACAGGAGATGCGCTCGCATGGTAGAGGCTGCCCTGGAGGTGACATGGTGAGGAGGAGCTTGCTCTGGAGGACATGGGAGGAGGCCTGAACATGTGAGGAAGGCTGCTCTGGAGGACATGGAGAGTGAGGCTGCTCTGGAGGCCATGGTGAGAGGTGCTCTCTGGAGAACTGGTGAGGAGGCGGCTCTGGAGGACATGGAGATTAGCTGCTCTGGAGGACATGGAGAGGAAGGCTGAGAACATGTGAGAGGCTGGCTCTGGAGACCATGGTGAGGAGGCTGAGGACAATGGTGAGGAGGCTGCTCTGAGACGTGGAGAGGAGCGTGCTCTGGAGGACGTGGATAGAAGGCCTGCATCCTGGAGGCATGGAGAAAAGGCTGCTCTGGAGGACATGAGAGGAGCTGCTCTGGAGAACATGGAGAGGAGGCTGCGCGGAGGACATGTTGAGGAGGTGCTCTGGATGAACATGGTGAGAGGAGGCTGAGGACCTGGTGAGTAGGCAGGGGCGAGGACAATGTAGAGCTGCTCTATAGAACCACATGAGAAGAGGCTGCTCTGGAGGACATGGAGAGGAGGCAGCTCTGGAGACATGGTGAGGAGGCTGCTCTGGAGAACCTGGTGAGTGAGGCTGCTCTGGAGAAACATGGAAGGAGGCAGGCTGGGGGGAGGACATGTTGAGTAGAGCTGAGAACATGGAGAGGAGGTGCGCTGGAGGACATGGAGAGGAGGCTGCTCTGGAGACCACTGAGAGGAGGCCTGCTTCGCGAGTACCTGGTGAGGAGGCTTCCTCTGGCAGCATGCTGACGAGCTGGGTGGGACTACAGATGAGCCGGAGGGCTGCTGAGGACCTGGTGAGATGGCTGCGCGGAGGACATGTGAGGAGTCTGTCTCCCGTGGAGGACATGGAGAGGAGGCTGCCATTCTGGAGAACATGGAGAGAGGCATGCTGAGGACATGGCTGAGGAGGCTGAGACATGGAGAGGAGGCTGCTCTGATAACATGGAGGAGAGGCTGGGGGAGAGACATGGAGAGAGTCTGTGGAGGACATGGGAGGGAGCTGCTCTGTAGAAACATGGGGAGTAGGGCCTAGGGTGTGTGTGTGTGTATGGAGTTGTCCGGTAATAGCTGGGTCGTACACAACACAACAGCATACAAGAAACCATCTTGAGACACGAGATGGTTCAAAGAGACTCTCTCAAAACGATCAGTCTTTTCTGTCTTCCTGTCATAGTTTACATTGTTACATGTACATGTTACTAACAATCTGAATCAAGTTATACAACTGTTTCCCTGGTGCTATAATACTGGCATTAGAACAGCTGCCCTTTCTATTAAAACACTCAAACACAGACGTGGTGAACTAGAAGTAGGATGCTTCTGGTGGTTTTTTATTATGCTAAAGAGAGAGGCACAGATAAATGAAAACCCCTCAACTCAACAACTGCAGTTTGTGTTTTTTCCTGTGTGTGTGTGTGTGTGTGTGGTGTGTGTGTGTTTGTGGTCTTTGTGTGTTGTTTGTGGTGTGGTAATGGACAGCAATAGTCCAGGGCTCGTAGGACTACCTTCTTGTTCTGCCCTCGCGCTGAAAAGACGCATGGACACTGCAGGCTCGCAGGATCCCCTCTGCGCTGAAAACCAGGACACTGCCTCCGTCCCATCCTCATGCTGTAGTTCACTAGACAGCACCCAACCATCCTCGCTGTGCGGCAAGGTACAACAGCGCCCTCAGTGGACGAATCACAATAAAATATCTGTAAGAGACGAACACGACTCAAAGTTAGGCAGAAGTCATAGTATTACGTTAGATCCTCCTCACATCTATGTTTTGATACAGCAGATCTCGTTGCACTATGTTAGCATCCCATGCCTCTCCCCCTCCAGACACACATGTAGTAAGTTACGAACGGCCGAGCGCCGTCATGACAACCAGCAGCACCATGGAACCAGGAGCGAGGAAGAGAGCCAGACCGGATACACGCGCTCACACCTGCGGGCGAGAGACGTTAGAGAGAGTAGACCGGTACTGGGAGAGATACAGTTAGAGCGAGAGACAGTATCTAATTCGGAGAGAGACTTTAAGAGATACGTGAGAGCGAGACAGGTACCCTGGGAGATGACAGTTACCTGGGGAGAGAGACAGTATCTGGTAGAGAGACATGTTCAGGAGAGTTTTACAGAAAGAGACATTATCTGGGAGAGAGCAGTTAGAGAGAGAGACAGTACCTGGAGAGAGACAGTTTTTAGAGACGAGGACAGGTACCTGGGAGAGAGACAGTTAGAGAGAGAGCCAGGACCTGGGTAGGAGAGTTAGACAGAGAGACAGGATCGGGGAGAGACAGTTAGAGAGAGAGACATTTACCTGGGAGATCAGTGTAGAAGGAGACAGGTACTCTGGGAGAGACAGTTAGAGACGACAGTATCTCTGGAGAGATACAGTTACTAGAGATACAGTGTACTCTGGGAGGAGATTTACAGAGAGACAGGTATCTGGGAGAGAGTTACAGAGAGACAGGTATCTGGGAGAGATCGTTACAGAGACAGGTACCTGGGAGAGAAGTTACAGAGAGACAGGTACCTGGGAGATAGGTACAGAGAGACAGGTATCTGGGAGAGATAGTTACAGAGAGACAGGTACCTGGAGAGATAGTTACAGAGAGACAGGTACCTGGGAGAGCAGTTACAGAGAGACAGGTACCTGGGAGAGATAGTTACAGAGACACCATGGTCCTCCTGCATGAGACAGGTCCCTGGAGGAGACAGACACTCACCATGCTCCTCCATGATGGACAGGGGAGAGACGGAGGTCGTCCAGGCGTCCTCGTCCCCGTCAGGTTGCCCAGCCCCATCCCTCCACGTCACTCAGGTAACCAACTCTAAACTGCTGGTCTCTTGGAGTTTCCACTTGGTCTCGCAGAGTCTTCACCACCGGTCTCCTGGAGTCTCCCACCTAACCTCCACCAGAGTCCCCACCTCGTCTCCCAGACCACCCCTCCATACCGCTGCCCTCCTGGGGAATCGCCTCCATCCTGCTGGTCTTTCAGACCGTCATGCTCCACAGCGTACAAAATGGATCGGGCAAGTTCTGAGGGACATGGAGTTGTTTGTATACAAATGTAGGCTTGGAGTGTTGATTCATTAGGATTCATATAGTTGATTCGTCAGTTAGATTACGATAGAAAACAGATGCAAGAATTCCAAGAGTTTAGCCTCGAATTGATATCTCACCGCCGTCTCAACCACAAGATGAGTGGTAGGAGTTGACGTTGAACTCTGGCCTTGGTCTATCATTCTGAAAGTCATCTTAATTTTTCTGACGTGGAGGTTGAACAATTTCGCTCGAAATTTGTGTGATACAGATTAGCCTGGTGATATCGCAGGAAAGATTGCTAGCTACATACGAAATGTTCACACTGTGGTGTTTGTTCAGCAGCTAGTCCTTAGAGCCAAAAACTAAATATTTCCTAAATTAATGTAACCCGTGCAACGGAACCTTCCAGTAGCCTACACGCATTCCTTTCGGGAATGAAACGCACATTTGTACACCTTCGATGCAAGCACGTCAGAGCTAATACATTCATTTTGCAGAGGAATTATAACCAAGCCAAAACAACACAATTTACCAACCGCTTGCCTTACACTTGGGGGCGCAGAATATAACCAGTCTATCAATACCGAGGTGGTTATTTAACAGCATTATAACTCATAGGTGTGCTGGCCACTGCTTACCTGACTGGGCCAAGGCTGTGCTCAACACCAGCAAAAACACACCACTATGACGAAACATGTTTAGTCCCTCTCACACACACCCTCGCGTGCCCTCTTACATAGAGGTATAAAGCACTTCAGGGAAACAGCTGTCGACTGATCATCAATCAACCAATCAAGCTGCAACTACTGCTACTTGAGACGTCATCCTCGATCTGCTGGTCTGTGCTGCTGATGGTGGTCAGAGGTGAGGTCGTTAGTGTGATCTGATACACCTGGACCAGGGGAGCGTTTCCCGCTTAAAACACCTGTGGCTCCTCAGGTCACACACCTGCTCATGTCGATCG
The DNA here is from genome assembly GCA_903064625.1 of Mallotus villosus. NCBI lineage: Eukaryota > Metazoa > Chordata > Actinopteri > Osmeriformes > Salangidae > Mallotus > Mallotus villosus. The sequence goes on along the minus strand of CAEFZP010005788.1, from coordinate 1,597 downwards.
TCGGAAATGAAAGTGTCAAAATCAAAACAATCTGAGGAAGAATATATTTTAATATTTTACTCTTGTACATGTGCATACAGATATACAGGTTTCTTTCCTCCATGTTAAAACCCGTCTGAGAGAGAGGGAAGACTGTAGCTGCCCATTACAGTAGATCTCACATTTAACATTTAACACGTTTACATTTAAAAAATATGTTAACATTTCTCTGTGGGTCTTTCGACAGTAAAATAAGGCTGAAAAAGAAAAGTATGCTTAACGTGACTGAGTATATGGTGTGTAAACAACAACTGAAAACATTAATTTTATATTTTCAGCATGACAAACGAATTACGGTCGTAACGATAAAATGTGACATAAAATGTACATATGTCGTTCAAATAAATGACTCAAACACACGCTACACTGGCTTTCCCTTAACCTACATAAACAAGTATGTAATGATAGTAATGATTATAAGTAATAAGCTGTATCAAGGTTTTATTGCTAATTGTAATTTCTGGTGCAACAATGTTGACACTGAAATCTGTTCTGGCACATTCCCTCAACACAGAAGATGTGACTTTAGAACCAGAAGGTTCCTTGGGTATGTAACAAATATTTCAAGAATTATTAATAAAAATGTTTTCCCTATACTCATCTGAATATTAAATAAATATTAAAACGAGGCCTGAACTGAAGTTATAAAGAGTGAATATTAATGTAGGCCCCAACAGACGGAACCTTTTCACTCTGAGCTTCCTGCTTCCTGTTTCCCTTACCGAGTAGAGTTACACAGAGGACAGACCACCTACAATCCAAACTACTGTGTCATTCTGAGTTCCCAGAGTATCTGAAAACCCTGGCACCACAGTTCAACAAGCCCAGACCAGCCCAGCCAGCCCATCCAGCCCATCGCTCTCTCTCTGTGGCCTGGTTAGGGTGTTGCTCTCCTGCTAGGATGTTGCTCACATACAGCTCCTGTGCTTCTGTGCCACACACGCAGCTTGGCGTGGGAGATCTGTGCGTTTCTGCTACAGCAGCATGGCTGGGATAGATCTATGTACAGCATGGCTTTTAGAGTTGATCTCTGTCCCTCGATACCAACAACCTTCGACATGCAAACATGTACTCCTACAGACAGACACATTAACAACGTGGGGGCAGAGGGGCTGGGGGGCAGAGGGGCAGAAGGGGCTGGGGGGCAGAGGGCTGGGGGGCAGAGGGGCTGGGGGCAGAAGGGCTGGGGGCAGAGGGGCTGGGGGGCAGAGGGCTGGGGGCAGAAGGGCTGGGGGCAGAAGGGCTGGGGGGCAGAAGGGCAGAAGAGGGGCTGGGATCTGGGACACGAGCTGGAGAAGGAAACAGGTGGATGAATGGAGGGTAAACTGAAGGTGAATAAGACAGGATGACGGACAGAGGGAGGGGAGGGCAGGGTGGAGAGAGAAGGAGGGAGGGAGTCCCCCTCCTAAACTGCCCTGGGAGGGAGGGGCACTAGACCAGGGAGACGAGCTGACACGATCTCCCTCCTCAGTCGTGCTTCTCTCCGTGTCCATACACCTTCCTGAGGCTGGAGTCTAGCACGTAGTCCACACCCCTGGAGAGAGAGAGAGGAGAGAGA
>CAEFZP010005787.1:137500-138873 GCA_903064625.1 Mallotus villosus | reverse complement strand
CTCTCCTCTCTTGACGCTAAATCCGTGTTCTCCTACAACTTAAGCACTTAGCTCTAATCCCGGTGAAAGGCGATAGTCTAGCACAAGTCACTCTCCTACCATTAAAGGCATACAATAGGGGCGTGTTGGGGACTCACTTAAATGGATTGAGGACAAAGCCGGCGCTTGATAAGTTTTGAGCCGGCAAGAATCCGTCGTTTACACCCGTCCTTTTGTGTATTCTCTTACATTTACTTGTCTCTGCAGTCTAAGCTGCTTTTAGCCTTTTTTTGGCGTTTTTTAATTCCTACGACACAGAGAGGCTTTCCACCCGGCCCGTTTCTTTCTCTCTCTCTCGCTCACTCTCTCTTTCTCCTCCCCATTTTTTTTCTCCTCAGAACAAATACCCCGACGACAGACTGACAGGAGAGGATATCTCCAACCCCCTTCCTACAAATAAAACACAAGGGATATTGTTTTTTCCTTCTGGTTTTCAGAACCAAATCTCTTCTCTTTGAATTAAGCCATTTGTTTTAAGCCTTTCACACGGTGAATTAAAGCAGAATTGCAGTCGTGTGGTCAGTGCTGAGAATGTGTTGGAATGAGGCAGAAGAAGACATGGACTCCTGACTCTTCTGGGGGCTAGAAAACACTAATACCCAGCATCCACTGGGTCAAGAAGGATGAGGCGAATATTCACAATCAAAGCAAGGACGCTGAAACACAGGCAGCCAAGATGGGAGACCAGGGACTTGTAGTCTTTTGTGAATCGCAGTTTTCCAGACTGTATACTCTGTCATCTTCTCAGAGCTGCTAAGCTAGTTCTGGTGTTAGGGATGTGAAATCAATTAGCGAGGCGTCTGTATGAAGCAGTGTTTAAACTGTCTGGTTGCGGGGAGGATATCTCTGCAGGGGGCCAAAATATGTGTCCAATCAGAACACAGAGACAATTTACCAATGACTACACTGAAGGGAGGGGCATCGGGATTCAAGGTTATTCGGGTGGTTCTCGAGCATGTAGAGGTCGTCTGATGATCATCCAACTGTGAGGGCTTTCTGCCCCCCCCTCACCCCCCACATGCTCCTTCTCCTCTGACAGACCCTTGAGTGACCCTACACTGCTGCCATTGGACCCAGACAACGTCAGGACACACAGGGCTTGCCCGCGCGCATACACGCGCCTCTCTGTCCTTCCGCGAGGGTCTTCGCGTGTGTGCCTATCAGCGAGCGAGAGAGCACAGCCTCTGCGTACATCCGACACCAGGCCCGAGCTCGCCCTCCGGACTGACGGGGGGCCGCTGTGTAGAGAGAGGGGGACACACACACCCCGCCCCGCCCCCCCCCGGACCCTGAGAGCGAGGGGGAAGCAGCAGAGCGACGGAGAGCAGACAGCA